>JAOVYX010021202.1:0-16059 GCA_035668315.1 Drosera spatulata | reverse complement strand
GTTTGACTTTACTTCATTAATTAGCTCATAACTCTCTACATACAACTTTAAATAATTATTGGTAAACTGTTCTGAAAGCTAGACTTCCATAACTTTTCATTGATATAAGGCTTGTCTTTTAAAGCTTCCTATATAATTTTATATAAAGCAAAAAATTTATCTCTGTAACCAGTTTTTATAAATTAACATATCCATATGTTTTGATTTATAACTTTAGGTTTTCATCTCCGAATCATGATTTATTACCTTATATAGAAATTGAACATATGAGGATTCAATATATATTAATATCATGATTTATTAAAGAGTGTATAATATTTTCATAAAATCTCTAACCAAGAAGATTACATTCTCTCAATGGTGGTAAAAATGCCCCGAAGCTTCAACAATTTTTCCAGATTTTCTAACCTGAATTCAAACGCACATAAATTCCTCGCTTCTTAACAAAATTGGGTGATTCTTGATTCATTGGAAACTTCAAGAAGTTATCTATAACTTTTTTTCAAGACTACGCTGAATCAGGCTATAACTAGAGTCAAAACGCATTCTAATGTCGAATGTCAAAACTATCCAGAAACTGATATGGTTGGTTTGCTAATTTTTCATGTTGTACCCAATCAATTCAATCCCAAAATGATCTAAAACTTCATAAACATAACATTTATTTAGTTCTTGTCATTTTTGTTCAGTTTTAGGCTTGTTTAACACATAAAATCATAGGTTTCCTAGTCTCACGAGCATAACTCGTCTTTTAGCTCATAAACGTATATCAACCATCTATGGCTTGTTTTCCTTACCGTTTCTTTTGTTATTAGCTACAAATGGACTGTATGAGACTAAGCTATGAGAGTAGAAGTGCTTACCCTCTTGTTAAAACGGTTTTGAGCTTGTTTTGCTTTCCTTTGACGTGATTAGCTCAACTTCACTCTTCCTTATTTTGTGGCTCGTGTCCCCCTCTCCCAGTCTATTCTCCTTCCTCTGATGATGATCCTCCCTGCGTCTTTGTCTTCTCTACCACCTTGTTGTGTTACTTGAGCCAAAAGAAAAACAAGGAGAAGAGAGAATAAGATGAAGAAGAGAGGGAAGTGAAGAGGAGAGTAAGAGAGTCTTGGTGTTGATGTTGGGTGGAGAAGTGATGGGCTTGGTAGTGGAGTGGGTGTAATGGGCTTGGTGGTGGAGTGGGTGTAATGGGTTTGGTGGCGGAATGGGTGTAGTGGGCTTGGTGGAAGAGTTAGACGTAGTGGGCTTGATGGTGGAGTGGGTGTAGTGGAAGGAGAAGAGAGGGAAATGGGAGTTGGTGGGGTAATTAAAAAAAAAAAAATCCCCGTTCCATTTAATCGTAGGACCAGTTAATCCTACATCTTTCACAGTCTTCGCTCAAATTTTACCACCACGCTCGAAAAATCATGTTATTAATTAACATATAATTTTTTAAATTTTTTCGCGATAAAAGTTATCCCAATTTCGTCACAAATTTTAAAGTTATGAATGTAACGTTACGTCTCAAAACTTTAAAACGAGATTCGTTTCTTACTTTTAATTTATTACAAAAAAAAACGTATATTTTCGTTACGTTTATTAATTTTCGAACTATTAATTGATCATAATTTTTATATTTATTTGATCGTAATTTTCTGCGGCTTTACAGTGATGATGGTGGTGCGGGTTTGATGGTGGGTGGCAAGATGGTGCCGTGCGCGGGCACGAAGTTGGCGCCGAAATGAAGCCGCAATGCTGAGGAAGAATGGGATTGGCAGGATTTGACGGTGCATGATTTTACTTAAATGCATTCCCTCGTTTGATTTTATCTGTCTATTTTTATCCAAATTTCGTCTTAATATTTCATTGAAAACTATGTCCGTAAATAAACAAAATTATTTCATCCTTCATGACGTTTGGTTCGTCGAAAATCTCGAATGCTTTCGAAACCGTATTTTATTAACCCAAATACAAATATTTTAATGTTATAACGTTACGTTATAACATTATACGTACGTTATATTTAATACGTTCATTTATTAAACACATTTTACATCGTTGTAACGTTATGTTTAACGATTCGTATTCGTTATATTATTCGTACGTTTATAACGTTACGTTGAGACATTACGCGTTTGTTATTTTTATTCGTACGTTTAAATATATAACGTTCGTTATAACGTTATATTCGATCGTACGTTATGTAATACATGAAAAGATGAAAATATATTTATTTAAAATATCGAAAAAAATTCCGATTATTACATTACCCCCAACTTTTATAAGGTTTCATCCTCGAAACTCTCTTTAGCGTTTGTTTCAGATGTTTGAAGTTATGCGAGGTGTTAAGGTGTTTCATCACCCCCCAACTTTTATGAGGCTTCGCCCTTGATTCTTCTCGGTGGTGATGAATTTTTCCGCCTTTAGAGCTCGTCAGCGTCATCAGCCTTTTCTCGCAGTTTATTATTACTTTATGATTTTCCAGGAATGGCTTAGCGATAAGGATTGAGTTCCGTCAGAAGCAAATAAGGAGTTAAATATTATTGGAGAAGTGTGTGAGGTTATCGGTTACTGTTCCTCCATTTGCTGGTCCTCGTGAGGGTTCATGATGAATATTTGGTTAGCGGGTTGCTGCTGGTCGGATTGCCCATGAGGACGTACTGTGACCATTGACCTGTCAGCATTGTTCCTCTGGTTACGGAGTCTATAATTGTTGCTTTCCTGAAAGGGAATTCCCCTGTTGCAATCCCTTCCGAGGTGATCCCGTCCATCACAGTGGCGACATGGCCCTGTTCTGCGCTTCCTTGCCATATGCCCTACTCTTCCGCACATGTAGCACTTGATGTGTGAAGTAGAGTAGTGCTGAGTGCAAATTCTGGATTTTCCATGGCCTGTTTATGATAGTTGTGTCTATCCCAGTCGGCTGTCAGGCCTCCTTCCTAAGAATGAGTCCTTAAATGGTGAGTCGCAGTAAGGGATCATTTGGAGGTGAGTAGTGGCCTCCTCCATGTGAGGACTCTCCACCATTTTACTTATCAGTCCTTCTGCGCTTTGCTTGTTCGAATCTCTCATCCTTGGCATAGTAAGTTCGTTCCTTGTCCACAGTGTAGTCATACAGATCCTGCTAGCCTGCATATTTATGTCAAGACAGTGCGGTCATCAGCCTCCAATTAAGATCCTTAATGAACTGCTTCCGCTTGGCTCTGTCCTCATGTTCATACGGTAGCATGAATCGCAGCAGTTTAGTGAATTCGAAGGCGTATTCGTACACTGTCCTGTTTCCTTGTTGTAAATTCTTATTGTAATACCTTGAAAAATTTTCGATATTTTAAATAAATATATTTACATATTTTCACATGTTAGACAACATACGATCGAATATAATGTTATAACGATTGTTATATATTTAAACGTACGAATAAAAATAACGAGCGCGTAATGTCTCAATGTAACGTTACTAACCTACAAATGATATCCTTTACAGTTGGAGTTGTGAGTCGATACATGCAAACTCCAAGAAAACCTCACTTAGAAGCGGAGAAACGTATACTCAGGTATGTCTAAGGCACTAATGTCTAAGACGTTGGACCCTTTTTATAGTGGAGGATGAAAATGTGTAGAATGTAGGAAGAATGTAGAAGATGTAGGAGATATTTTTAGAGAAGAATCTAGATAAGGAAAGGGATGGAGAAGAGTGGAGAATTCTTGATGTCTCTAGAATTGTTCACCTTCTTTGGGCCATACATATTGGGCTCAAGCATTGGTCTTGGGCTTGAGTCTTCTTTGGGTTGGTGTTGGGCCTTCAACACCGACCCCTCTTGCTTCCATCCTCGGAAGTCGACGGAACTCTTCGAACTTCGCTTAGTTGAGTCCCTTGCTGAAGATATCTGCCATTTGATTCTTCATGTTGATTGGCTTCATCTCCACCTCCTCTTGTAGTATCTTCATCTATTGCAATTGCTGCATTTGCATACTTTGAATTTGGTTTCTTCTCCCTCTTTGATCTTCACAGTTGCTGGTCTGGATCTACTTCAATCTCTATTTGTGTTGGTCGTTCCTCTTCTGTCATCTTGGTCTTTTGAGTAGTTTTCTCGTACACTTCTGTTTTCCATGGACTTTTTGAGTGTTCAGATGATTCAGGCAAGACTTCATCACCCCCAACATCTTCCTGCTCATCCATCTTTTCTTGTACTTTGTTTTCTAACTCTTCAGAATCTGGGAGCACCACCTCTTCGTTCGATGACCATGATGAAGCTTCGTCGAAAACCACACTTCTTAAAGTGTAGCAGCGACCTGTCGTAGGATCACAACACCTTCATCCTTTCTTTACATCATCATATCTGACAAAGATGCAACGAATTGCCTTTTTGTCGAACTTACTTCGAAGATGGTTTGGGACAAAGACGTAGCAGATACATCCAAATGCGCGGAAGTGGCTGATCGTGGGTTTGACATTCCATAGCTTCTGAAAATATGAGATGAACTGTAACTTTGCCTGAGATAGCCTGTTGATTACATGCGCCACTGTCTCCATATACTCTGTCCAAAACTTTGGGGGCATATTCTTTAAGTGCATTAAGGTTCGACATATCTCTGCCAAGTGTCGGTTCTTCCTCTCAGCAACACCATTTTGCTGAAGAGCGTTAAGGCATGTCAATTGACGCTTGATCTTGTGCTCCTCCAGGAATGACGAGAATACTTCTGATGCGTATTCCCCTCCATTGTCGGTACGTACACAATGTACCTTCTTCCCAAGATCATCTTCAACCTTTTCTACGAACTCTTTAAATTTTATGATGACTTCAGATTTTTCTTTAAGAAAGTAAACCCACACGTATCTTGAAAAATCATCAATGAAAGTCATCATATACTTTGCCCCGCTGACAGATGGATGCTTCATCGATCCGAAGACATCTGAGTGGATGAGTTCCAAAGGCTCCTTTGCTCCAAACTTTGACTCCTTGTAAGGAAGTTGATGAGCCTTTCCATATTGACACCCGGCGCAGATAGTATCTCTTTTGACTTCTAGATGAAGAAGGCCCTTTAACATCGACTTTTTCATCATGATCTCCAACTTATGGTAACTCACGTGCCCAAGTGTAGCATGTCATAAATATGTCGTCTCATTTTTCCGAGTCTTATCTACGTATGCTGATTCAGCAAACATCACGTAGATAGACTATAACCTTTTCCCCTTCATTATTGATGTACCCGAGACCTTTAGATTTTGGTACACCTTGACATCTTGTGATCCGAATACCACATAATTTCCGGATGATGTCAGTTGAGACACAGATATCAGATTCTTTGTCATACCTGGCATGTGATAGACGTTTTGTAGCTGTACCTCGTTAGCGTCGGATCGAGGTGTAATCACATCTTCCCAACATGACTGATCGGAAGTGTGGAGTTGTTTGCCGTGACTACAACTTGTTTCCCTTTATACTCTATCATGTTCTCTTTTTTTCTCCTTGTCTCCGGTCATATGATTAGAGCAACCGGAGTCAACGATCCAATCTTGGTTGTAGTCTATCCTTCCTGAGTTTGGAGATGTTGAAAGGACAACTTCCTCCGTGGTTGCGTAGGATGCATAGATATCCCACTCTTCTTCACTTCCACCATAATGATGGATGCGGATCAACACATTTCCTTCAATATTTTTGTTCTTAAACCAACAGTCACGGGCGATGTGGCCCTTCTTGTCACAATTATAGCATTTCAAGTGTTTTTTATGCATGTCCTTAGGTGACTGTCCTCTTTTGTCTGGGGTATGCTTTGCTCCCCCTAAATTTGTACCCTTTTGTTGATGTCTCATAGGGCTACTCCTTGGTTTCTCACTAAAGAGTACTTCTTCTTTACTCTTTGTGGAAACACCCGACATTTGTTTAGCCAAAGTCTCTTGATTGGCCAACAGACTCTCCAGATCCGTGATGGACGGTGGAGTAGGCCATCCTTGTACTGTCGTAATAAATGTAGCATATTCTGACCTCAGTCGGTGGATGATGATCCTTCTCATCCTGGACTCACTAATTTTGGACTCTGGATCTAATTGAGATATGTCCCGACATAAATTTCTTACTTTTGTGAAGTATTGATTGATAGACATACCTCCTTGTTTTGTAGACATCAACTCATTCTCCAAGAGTTGGAGTCGGGCATCATGCTTCTGCGAGAAGAGTGACTTGAACGTGTCCTATACCTTTTTCAGAGTATCTGCTTCACGTATGTGCTCAATCAACTCCTTCCCAATGGTTGTCTTGAGCACATACATAGTCTTCCAAGCTTTGATCTTCCACTTCCTATATACATCGGCATTCTCTGTGGAGGGTGGTGTGGTCTCATTACCACTAACAATCTCCCAGAGATCTTACCCTTGTAAATAGGACTCAATGCATGTACTCCAATAACTATAGTTGTTGTCATTGAGCTTCTCCACGCCTCCGGTTGTGTTCGATAGATCCGCCATGACTCCTTGATCTCGAACTAATCGGATCGACGATTTTGTACCAAGTTAGCAACCTCGGCTTTGATACCACTTGTTGAGAAATTTAGAGGATATGAGTGTGAACAATGAATCTTTATTGATGTAACACACAAAGTATTAAACACATTTTACATCGTAATAACGTTATGTTTAACGATGCGTATTCGTTATATTATTGTTACGTTCGGAACGTTACGTTGAGACATTATACGTTCGTTATTTTTATTCGTACATTTAAATATATAACGTTCGTTATAACGTTATATTCGATCGTACGTTATCTAATATATGAAAATATATTTATTTAAAATATCGAAAAAAATTTGGAGTATTACAGTAATATATTAAATATTCTTTTCTATACATAAAGGTTTATACATCCATCGTATACGATTAGACTTTAGGATTAACGTTGGATTTATTTTTGGTGAGGACAGGAATCGCGGGCGCGACCTGGTAACCATCGCGGTCGTGACCTCAGTCGCGGGCGCGATACACCTGAATGCTAAAAACGTAGGAAATTCGCATCAAACGCTCACGAAATCCCCCGACAATTTCAAAATTACATGAAACACATTTCTTATGCACATCACACAGCTTAATACGATTAATACTCGAGCTTATGAACGAATATAATTATCTTAGGTTACCTTGATCGTGTTTGTTTTCATTCGACTCGGCCTCGCTGCTGTTCTCCGTCCCCTGATCACGTCAAGCTCTTCGTCTCGCCGTCGCTATGTCCTTCTCTTGGCGTCCTAGCTGCTGCTGCTTTAAGGTGACAATGACGAAGCTCGTACGTTGATGATGATGCGCTGATGGTGATGATCGAGCGGCGGCTGTGTTTGATGGTGATGAAGGCATAGGCTATGGCTGGTTGTTGCTGTGGTGATGAGGCTGTGGTTGATGATGTGAGGTGGTGACTGCGGTGTTGGTGAGATGGTGTTTGGTGGCTGGCTGTTTGGTGTAAAGGAGTGAAGATGGAAAATGGAGATGATGGTGAGGCACAGAGATGGTGATCAGATGATAAGAGACAGGGTGTTGGTTGATTGAGTGATGGTGATTGTGGTGGATTACAGCGGGTCTCAAGGTGGGCGAAGTAGTGGAGGTGACCGTGGCGCGTAGGCGGGAATGAAATCAACGTCGAAATGTTGCATGCACAGGCGGTGTAGAGAGTTTTATAATACTCCGAATTCGCTTCCTCGTTCAATTCTATCAGTCTATTCTTATCCATATTTCGTTACATTATTTTATCGAAAATATACTCACAATTAGATAAAATTATTTCTAACTTAATAACGTTCGTTTTGCTGAAAATCTCGAATATTTCTGAGATCATATTTTATTAGCCCAAATACGTTTATTATATCGTTATAACGTTATACGTTTATTATGTTTAACAAGAACGTTTATTAAATACGTACGCTATATCGTTATAACATTACGTTTAATGATAAGTATTTGTTATATTATTTGTAGGTTCGTAACGTTCCGTTATAACGTTATGGATTCGTTATTTTTATTCGTACGTTATCGATTATGTAACGTTACGTTTAGCGTTATATTTTATTCGTTTGTTAATATATATAACGTTTCGTTTAATATTATATTGTACACTCTTTGATTAATACATTTTATATTTTTAATATTAAATTTTTGGGGTATTACAGTAATAATCGCAATATTTAATCACATAAGTGAAAAAGTTGTGAAGTAATATAATTTATGGACAATAATTTTAATCCAAAATAAAATTCATAGCATATCGTTTATTAATAAAAATATCACATCAAAATATATAATAAATAATATAATTATTGCGTTACGTTATACTCCCTATGTCCCATGATAAGTGTAACACTTGTCTTTTTTGGATGCCCTAAAATAATTATAATACACTATTTGAAAATTTTTTATTTAAAAGTACAAAATCAATCAAACTCAGCGACAGTATACTCATTTTCTTCTCTTACTGTTGCTATAATAAACCCCACTATCGTAAAAAAAAAATATAATTTCTTCACCAAATTCATAATAATTCAACATACATATAAAATCTCGTAATTTATTATACTCCCTCCGTTCTGAATTATATGTTATAGTTTGACCTAGTACGAAATTTTATGTGAGAATTTAATTTGATTAGTATATTATATTTTTTTTATGATGATGTGAGTTGATGTAAAAGTATGTGAGGGAATGTTTAAGAATGTGAAAAAAGTTAATGAAACGGTGAAATAATGTGTTTAATTTAATATAAATTTGATTTTAAGTATGAAAGTAAAACAAACATTACATATATTTTAAAACAATCTAAAATAATAATTAAATTCAAGAAAAAATAAAAATAATATTTATTTTAAAACGGATAAAATACTATTATGGGATGAAGGAGCAAGTTCTATTATTGGATTTAGGTGCCCAATTTGAAATTTTCGTCTACAAAATCTAAGCTTGATGCGGCGGGCCACACCTAATCTGCTCTTCATGATCTTGTCCAGACAAAGGGGGAAGAAATTTCGGTCACAAGCAGAGATTATATTTTATGATTTCAATATTTAAACGGTCACCAATCACCACCTAGTACATCATGGTTTCCCCGTACCTCTGTTCAATACTTCCTTCCTCTCAATTTTAGTATTTATAATAATTTTATTTGATATAAAATTTGATATAAAATTAATTTTTATAAAATTTAATAAATAAAAAATATTTTTATTGGAGATATTGATGTTTATTATAATATTTTAAAGAGAAAATAATGATGTTTTAACATAACATGATAAATTTGATTTTTTTAGATAAAAAATTTATTAAAAGAAAAAAATTACAAATATATTGTTACAGCTCAAAAAAAAAAGAAAACCAAACTATTTGCTTGTATTCAAGGGACAGACGGAGTATCATAGATCATAGGATTAAATATCACCGGACACTTAACCTCATTTTATCATTTTCAAATTATTTCTTCGGTCTCATATTAATTTTAATATTTTTTTTTGAATCGTCCCAAAATAAATAAAAAGTTTATTTTGTCTTTTGTAACATTTTGACATAAAAAAATCATATTAATCTTATATGTTATAATATATTCATTATTTTCTCTCTCAATGGCTACATTAAATCTCATTTTCATAAAAAAAATATTATTATTTATTCATCAAAATCTATACAAATTCAACACATTATAAATACTCATATCAAACAACATGTTATAATTAATATTTGACAGAAAAAATACAACATTATAAAGATAAAAGAAAACTCCATCACATATGTTTCGGAATGTGGAATGAACCGAACTAAAGGATAAGGATCGCTTACTATCATTTTTGGGACAGCAATGATGCTGTACCTCATCAAGGATGTATATTGCATCATAAAACTATTTCAATATTATTTTTAAAGGATTGAATTTTTTTGCTATCCAACAACTACATCAGGGAATCCCTTATCGGGAAAACATTTCTTTCATTACTGCATGTTCCAAGGGGCCCGACCGTAAATATCTTTCATTTCACAGAGTCACAAGTTTTCTGTCATAAATATGAGTTATAAGATAAATTAATAATACTATCTTGGAAATCTATCTTCTTATAGAATGTAGATTAGAGTTTTTTTTCATTTTAATTTATCAGTTGTTCAGATCAAAATATATAAATTAAAAAATCTTAATTATATGTCTTTAATCATGAAGTTGCTTTCTTATCCTTATCATTTTTTGGAAATTAGTGCTAGAATTAAATAAACCAAGGATGAAAGTGCAATACATTCATAGATAAAAAATCTCAATTTTTGTCTATATTATCTCTCACTGACATATAATTTAAAATTTAACCCAATCCGTCAAACAATAGATAAATTGGACCAGAAAGAGTAATAGACAAGGTATAATAACTCAGTGTTCTTAATGATAGATAGATAAAATGTTTGTGTTGTAAAAAACAGTCAATTATGTATTGTGGAACAAACTTCATCATTAATAATGGGTTCAGTTTTAAAAAAATATTTTTATTTTTTATTTTGAAAAAAATAAATAAAAAAGATTTTTTCGCACTATATAATTGACTGTTTTTTTACTGTATAAATACTAACCCGTGATAGATATCCTAAATCTGCAAATTATAGTTACATGGACTACCAATGGCGAACCGGTTCTGTTGGTCCAGTCCTTGTTAGGTTGAAAAGGTGTGTGCATGGATGGTGGCACAAGACTCAGATAAGGATTGGAGACCCATCAAAATGAATCTGATTAATTAGCTGTAGTTGGAGATTGGGGGAGGGTGTATGTGGTAGAGGTCACTTATACATGCTCAACACAAATTTTGCATGTTTTCCTGCCACAGGGATTTATTCCATGATTCACGACCACCGACTCCATTACTGCATTTAACAAAAAATGAGAAAAAATGAAAAAAAAAAAAAAAACCTCTAAATCACGTTGAAATATGTAACTTGATTCATGATCAATGTTTATATTTACAAATTACAAAAAACAATACTTATTTGTCCACAGACTCGGATCAAAATTTATTTGGATAACTAAACAACAAATCTACATAATCTCGTATAATATAGGATATTTGAAGGAAAATATATACGTGACGTTATCCTTACACCATTTGCAGCAGTTTTTTTATCTTATCTTTATTATACAATGCTATAATATCATTATTTCTATATAAAGATTCGATTTTTTACTCAACCATCCGATAAATTCCTCATAACGATTTCTTATATTTTTTATATGTATTTACACATTTCTCATGTACTAAGTTTTATGATATATAAACGTAGAAATGAATTTTATTTTCATAGGAAAAAGCAATTTTTTTATCATAAAATAAGTATTTTATAATTTTCTTATTTGAATTAATAATTTTTAAGTTTTAAATTTTATTAAAATTATTAGTATTATTGATAGAAAATAGTTCAAAATAAGGACTAAAATGATGTAGAGAGTCATTTTTTGATTATCAAAATATAGGGAGTGAAGGAAGGGATAATGAGTTGTATAAGGATAGGGAAATAGAATATATAGGATGAGTCTTTTTATCAAAGTCCCTACATAATGGAGCAGAATAAGAAACCTATTGTGAGCGCTTTATAATAGTGTTATCTCTGTTTCATAATTTTTGCATTGTTTTATCGTTTTGGAATGTCCCCAATTTTTTGTATCATTTTTTAAAGTCCCAAATGGGCTTGTTTTGGAGCCTATGGGGTGAATAGTCAATTTTTCGAAAACTTATCATCTAATCAAAATTAGATTGACAATAGAGTTGTTCATTGGTTACTGCAGTAATACAGAATCCTGCTATAGTAATATTGATTTCTTTTAGTTTTATTTCAAGTCAAAATTGATTAGCAGTAGGGTTATAGATACTAAAAGCTATAATGTAAAAACACAAAAACTTTTATATTGATTAGACAATATAACTAAAATACAGGTATATCCCTTACTTCAATATTTTCTTGATTATCAATATGATATATCAAGAGGATAGCACTTAGTGTGATTGTTTCGCCTCACAATCAACATGTCACTTTACACTGTGTAAATGACAATACAAATCAAAACTCAGTAACTTTTCTTCTCCTTCACAGGACTTGAAGCAGTTTCTTGATCTTGTTTATAGAACACTATTCAAACTCTGTTTTCAGATTGCTGGTTTATATATTCAGCAATCAACTCTTCACTTCTATTTATTGAGACCCTTACTGCACGAGTATTCAGTTCAGAACAATGAAGATTCGTAAGCTGTAAGATTATCAATTTTGGACATCACCTTCTATATTTATAGACAATCCCAAAATTATAACGGTTGTCGAAGTCGTCCTTTCTGTGAAACATCATTTTCATGCCATCCTGGACCATCTAGTCAAAGCCAGTGACTTCTTTTACTGACACTGAAAGGACGTTGGACAAGGATCCCACATGATACTTGTCTTCATCTGGACCCTTCTGTTGTTCTTGGTCTTACTGTTTCTCAGACTTGTTACAATAATCCTTTTCAATCAGAAACAATTTAGGATAAATCATTCTTCACTGCAGAAGCCCAAATACACAAGTTTTATTGTCTCTTTACTTATGATCTCAATGTTGTCAGTCTTATTGCATTTCTTTGAATCAGGCTCGCTGTGTTTCTTTATAAACCAGTCTTGTCGCATTCCTTTCTAAATCAGTCTTACTGCACATCTATTGCAGATTCACTTTCCAAACAGACGAGTCTCAGTCTTCATGCATATTGAGATATTCTAAGAATAGAGTTTGTCTATCACTCAATTTATATACGCCATGGGTTTGACTCAATAATTTTATTATATGCAAAGTTTTGTATTATTAGAAATTAAGAAAAATAAAAGAAAGAAATTTTATATGATTGAGAATCAGAATTAAAAGAGAAAAAAGATAAATCTAAATTTACATATAAAAATAAAAATTATAAAATATAAAAAAATACTTAATTTAGAGAAACTATTTGCTGTCATCAAAAGATGTGAATTCTCTGAGCATATTATTAGAAAAAAAAATTTACCATCAAAACCAATTCTAATGTCAAATCTGGACCATAACAATTCATTTCACTGTTTCAGACTCAAAGAACAGTATCTTTAACGATGGGGACGTGTGGAGTGAATCAAGAGCACTGATTTTGCTGCCGATTCCAAGAAATCTGGTTTGTTGAAGATGATGATTCTCCTGTCCACATTTCCACCTTCTGCTGAAAAGAACCCCCCTTTTTCTTTGCTGCGAGGAAGTTGCATTGAACTTTGTCACTATTTGTCTTCTTTTGGGGTAGGCTGTTGGGGTCCCTCGATCCCATCTCAGGTTCATCATGGGCCGGATATGATCAATTCATGGGCCTGGGCCTGGGCCTAGGCACTACAGAAGTCGAGAAGACCCGAGTGGCCGTGAATGATAGAAGTGCATGACATGGCTGCTATATTATGAGTTAGCACAGAGTTGTTTCCACCGTTGTAATTAGTCAGTTCCGGGTTGAAACCTCACCTTGCAGAATGAAGAAGGGCAAGTTTGAGAGGGCCAGATTCAAAGCGTTCAGTGCAAACGTTGATGGTGAAATCCAACCCCTCCTTGTAGAACGTAGCCGCTTTTGGCACATCCTTCTGCAGCTGCAACACCCATCTGAACGTTGCTGCTACCATTATGATGGACGCGTTTGAAAATGTTCACATAGTAATCCTTCTATCTAAATTTCTGTATCACGGTATTAAATTTCAGAAGAGAAAAGATGGGAAGGACCGAAAAAGTACCAACAAATGTCATGATTTGAATTCTCTTGGCTCAGGTTCCTGAAGAAGATTTTCTGTTAAAAGTTATTTTTAGAAAAAATGGATATTGATAAGTTGCGTGACATGGTCCACCGAATCTTAAAGTTATAAACAATCCATCCCATTTCATCACTCATTATAAGACTTTCAAGTGATTCAGGACACAATATAAATCATCCAATTAAGTTACTAATACAGAATGAAGGAGCCCCAAACACAACAGTGTCTATGGCTAAATTGGGATTGCTAAACCAGGATGAAGAAATCGACCAAAAAAAAAGTTACATCCACCCCCAAGAAATAACCAAACCAAACCAATGAAAGCCATAATCTGATTACATTGGAACCTGCTAAAATTGGAGAACGATATATACATAGTTTTATCCCAGCTTGAGTAAAGAAAGATTTTGTTTCCTCATGCCTACACCAATGTTGACCCCTAATCACATTATCAATGGAAAAATTGTTTATAACTGAACCAACTCTTCTTGACAAAACATAGATTTCCAATCACGCACCGAACACATATCCCTCCCTCCTACTTCATATTATCGGTTTAACATAACCACTATACGCTAAACCCTAATCACGCAATCAGAGCTTTTCAACAAACATACTCAAATTGCGAACCTCAAATAACCAAAACAGAACTTGTATATTTTAAAAATCAGTCTCATAGATGTCGAATTTTAAGATTAATCAGAATTTCATCCGATTGTGCAAGGACAAAAAACTTGAAAGCTGCTTTGTGGATCTGATCTCAAATCAGAATTTTTGTGGATCCGAATTTTAGGATTAATCAGAATTTCACCTGATTAATCGAAGGACTAGTTTCTAGGGTTCGTGAGAGAGAGAGATGAAGAGCCGGTTTGGTTCCAATTCTCAAACCTGTTTTTTATTTTGGTCTCGCTGGCTGTTGGTTACTTTTGTTTGGGTTTGAGAACGGCCTCTTTTGATGAACTGTGTCAATTGTCTGAATAACAGTTCAGATTAAGATAAAAAAGACAAGGAATGAGATTATATTATCGTGGTTGACAAAATGAGTGGGAATCCTCACGTGACCGATCAAACTTATGAATATAAGAAAAACCATGTGTGAAATTCCCTATTTAACTTGTTACTATGTTCTCGCCCCTGAACAGATGTTGACCAAGGCTTCCCACCCCGAGCTTGAGAAGTTGTTCGCAAAGCTTGATGAGATAAAAGCCACAAGGACAAGAGCTATGTTTGGCTTACACGATGATACCTAAAATAAACATGCTCGTTTCAAACCAATAATGACGTCATGCAACTTTGGCATCATTATTGAACAAAGATCGAGTTTAATCACAAAACTTCCTAACCAACGACCAATAGGTTCATCACTACTACGGATAAGACCTATAGCTGTGATCTACGTCGGATGTTATGTGTGACAAATCATTTCACACACAAAACCGAAAAATTGTAAATCATTTTTTATGAAACTAGTTGTATTTTTCAGGTCACTCAGTAATCAACACTGACATTATTATTAATTTTTAATCACAAAAATTACCTTTACTCATAAATAAAAATTTACCTTAAGAGTTGTGAAACAAATTCTTTTAACACGCAAGATGTGATGATATTTAAGGAAAAAGATTTCCTTTTTCGTTTGAGAATACGAGAAAAATATCTTTAAATTCAAGCTAAGCTCAATTTCCTCTATTACGACCTTCCTCGAACCTCAGCAGTAGCCCTTCTAGTCCTAATCGGATCATTTGCATTATCTATGATGTTTTCGGGTGGATGATCTTTTGTCCATTGTCTCCTTTTTCTTCCATCATCCACTGCTTATTGTTGAGACCCTGCGGCAGGCAACTCTTCTTCAGTCTGTTAAGGCTCTACTTGTAACACCTCGGCTTCCAGGACAGATAACACGTGGGCATTATGCCGTCACGAATCAAATCCGTGATAAGACTAAGTAAACCAAATGGGTTTAGAGATATAGAAATCAAGGGACTATAAACATAAGTCACATTAGAAGCTTATAATTTCGAATATTTGTTTACGTTACAGCACTGGTACAAAAATAGTCCAGATCAAATATTTCGTTAAACATAAATAGACGTCTGATCTGATATAGTATCCAAAAACGTACGAGGCTATCTACATGAATGCAATCTCACACTATGAACCTCCAAGGACAGCCGAGGACATATTTGCAAATGAAACTATAATAACCTGAAAATTTGTCGGATTTAAATATGCATTTTGGATTAAAAATATACGTACGAAGCGTATGCAACGAACGCGTAAATAAAATTTAAGAACGATGAACGTTACAT
>JAOVYX010021201.1:0-45112 GCA_035668315.1 Drosera spatulata | reverse complement strand
TGGTTAAACTGTACAGGGATGATTAGTTGCGACTAATCATCTTATACACGTAAACAACCTTGTAAGGTTGCTGAGTTGGGGGTATCTCGCTGCAGGAGACCTAAGAATTGATGGTGTTGTTGGGACCTAAGTTTTGATGAGTATCAACTGCTGTAATTATGTAAGGTTGACAATAATGTCTTAGGTTTATGCAAACTTTGTGTTCCAGGTTAATGATGTATAAGTGGGTGTCATTTTATTCTTTAACCTAAACCTATTTATGTGGAGTACGCCTTGCTGGAGACGTGGGTCCCCAGCAGCGGTAACGTCACGTGGTTCTCTGAAAAGGAAGTGAATGGTCGAGGCGTTACACTACACTAGCAGGCCGAGCAGATGAGGTCTAGAAGCTGTTGAGTGGGAGTTGAGTTGTAGCAGACTGGCTGCAATACTTGGTGCAAGTGAAGTTGCAGAAAGGCTCAATGTGAAGACTATACAGTAGAGCTCATGCAGCCGAGGCTGGCAACAGAGGCTGTAGTAGAGGCTGACAACAGAGGCTACAACAGAGGATTGCAATAGAGGTTGTGCAGCAAAAGCGTGCAGTAGACCTGTTGCATGAGGCTGGGTGCAGTATGAGTTGTGCTGGAATGGAAAGGAACAAGGAAAGGGTAAAAAATGAGAAGCTGCGGCAAAGGTGATGTGTACTGGATCAGAAAAGATGAAGCCAAGTCAGTCTACTGCAATAGAAGACAAAGCTGTCACTATCAGAAAGTACAGTCACGGAATATAACGCCCCCGACTTTCCGTTCTGGAAGACACGTAAGCCTTATGCCGTCACGGACCCGATCCGTGACAAGTTCAAACAAACCGAATAGGTTTAGGGGTATAGATGTCAAGAAAACTATAAATAGTAGCCACATTCATAGCTTACAATCTCAAATACCTATTCTAGTTACAGTATTGGAGTAGAAGCAATGCAGATCGATTGTTACATTTAACTAAATAGACATTTGATCTGCCATAATATCCAAAAGTGTGTGATATCATCTATATGCATGCAAACTCACACTAAGAGCTTTCAAGTGCTGTTGGGGGCATACCTGCAATTGAAAAACATAACCATGAGCTAACGAAGCTCAGCAACCTTAGGTGTATGAATCCCAATTACAGGAAACTTCCGCTAACGGCAATGGCGACCGCCGAAAGTCCCTAAAACATTTTTATATATATAGGAAAATCTGGGCGTCATATCAACTAGCTTCGTTTTACATTGCTTCGTATCGCTTTTAAGAGTCATTCCTTTCTTTTGCATTTATTTAGGATTCATGACTCGACTCAAAAGCAGCAACTCTAAGGATAATGACCGACTCGAAGTATAGAGATAAGATGTCAATCGTCAGCCGGGTTACCCAATAGATTTTGCATATTCGCACCCGCCTACTCTGTGCATCGCCTTGCACCTCTTGTGTGCATTCAATATGATATCATTTGCCAGAATTGAGATAGTTTAGGCCTCGTTACAGAGACCAACCCGTGGCCACGCCACAACGGCGTAGAAGCCGCTACATGCATACGAAGAGGATAGGGGATGCCCATCGCTCCCTAGCTAGTTCTTACCCTGACGTTGACTCAGATAATTATACTGGAGTGTAATGACTCAAACAAAGCCACCAAGGGTATTCAAGGAATGCAACAGATGATCGCAATGGATCAAAGAAGGGATGTCAATGTCATCCTTATCAATTCAAGAAGGCGATATTTCTTATTCGTTTGCTTTTCATTAGTTCACATGGATAGTGTAACTATACTCCACATCCCCCGTTCGCTTTTTATTAATCGTTTAACAGTTGCTTTCATTTATTTTCCGTGAGGGTATATACATTATAATGGTGCATTCTAGTTCATTTCGACCCCAAATACCCCACCACATGTCAAACGGGATTGTATATACATGTTTGACGTTATATTTTCATGCGTATGGGTTATATATCTCAAATATGCATTTAGGTTTAAGGTTCGAAGCACGAAATAATATTTTCCTTGGCCAGAAGGCCGTTGCGGCCGTGACTGTTCCGCTACCCAGAACCTGCAGGAAACTTTCGTCCAACGTCACAGATCCCTCTTTTCATACCACAACGTATACAAACCATTATATATACATCAAACACAGCATAAACACATCCCACACATGCACGGACGTGTTTGAATCGTGTGAACGAATAAAAGAGACGTCTCGGACGAATGAGGTTACCTCGATTCGTGTTTGATTTCCTTATGCACACGATCACATGGATGAATCCGTTGTTGCTCTTTGGTCGGACTGCCAATGTTGTCCCTCCCCTCAGGCTGCCGCTACTGTCCCAGCTCTTGTGGCGCTGTAATGATGATGAAAACGATGGATTGATGATGAGATGATGAAGATGATGAAGCTGATGATGTTGCATTGCTGGAGAGGTGTTGAAGATGATGGCTAGCGGCTGGTCTTGGTGGCTAGAGGTGGCTGGTGATGGCATTGGTGGTAGCAGGCAGGGAGTGATGTAGTGGTTAAAGTGGAGGCGGGAAGTGGAATGGAAAGGGGAAAGAAGTGGCGAGTGTGTGGGGAAATATCCAGTTCCGTCCCACGATACGTCTCGTTCAGTCTACTATTTACCCAAATTTCGTAATATTAATCTATCGATAATTTATTTGCATCGATAGATTTATCCCATATAAGAAAATATGACCTCCCGAGTCATAATTCATTATTTATGGGATTACAATCGCTAGCCCTAACACGCAACGTTTAGAACGTTATAACGTTGTAACGTTATTCGTTCGTAATATTTATTGGCGCGTTCAACTAATCATCCCATCGTCATATTTGATTTAATAATCAAATATTTCCTTGGATTTAAATATTTAACCTTTAAGCACGATTTATTTTAAAATCGTAATGTTATATATTCATTGTAAAACTCTCAAAATTCTCGGGTATTACACGGAATCTGGTTCCCTGAGCCTATAAAAGGGGACTCACAGCAGAGAACAAGGTTGATGAGTCTGAGAAAAGTTGAACATCATTTGTGAGCTTTCAAAAGAAGAAAAGCCTTGAAAACTCGCTGTGCGTGAGCTGAATTGAATATTCAGGATTTGTGAAGAAGATTTACTAGTCTGCAAGTGAAGAACAACAACTGCAGCAGAGCACTACAAGATCTAGGTTTTTCATCCTTTAGCAAGTAAAACGGTTATCTTATAAAGCATAAACAAGAACTAGTGCATCTCCTCTTGGCTTGACTACACAAGTCATGATCAAGGGAAGACTGAACTAAGCTTCTGTTACTTGTTGGTAACAGATATCTGAACCAGTATAAAAATCCTATGTCATTTACTTTTCCGCACTGGTTATCATTCCTAGTGATGGTCACCTAAGTCAAGATTATAATCAAGAAAGAGTCAACATAATGGAAATGGATCTTCAACGGTAAGGAAAATGGGCCTAGGAAAAAGCCCACCCAATTAGGGTTTTCTTCCCTATAAATACACCATTGTCAAGGAGGTATTGGGGCATTCTCAATCTTCTCCACATTCCATTACTTTTTCTTACTCTCTCTCACCCCGATCAGGCACATACTCACTTGAGCGTCAGAGCGGGCGTCCGAGGTACGTACCTCGGTCTCCCGCCTAACGGCGTTTTCTTGGTTCTTGGTGTGCAAATCGTTCGGCGTATCTTCAGATCGGTCTCGCATCATCAGATCAATCCGACATACGACCGGACCATCATACGGACCGACCCAACCCTTGAGATTGGACCAGCTGTGACAAACAGTTTGGCGCGTCAGATAGAAAGATACGATCAACGCAGCACCATGCCGATAACCCGAAGTCGAACTACCAATATGCAACCAGAACCATCCAACATGCCTTTCGTTAGTCGCGCTCCGCTACCGCCACTCCCAGGTGACAGACCCTTAAGATCGGTCCTCATAGGGGCCGACCTATCCCCACCCCAAGCTTAGCACATGGCGGAGAGCCCGATAGTTCAGTACGCTACTATGGCCATGTACCAAGAGTTGCGCCAAGAAATGACTCGACAAATGCAAGACGCTCTAAGGGAGATGAGGAACCTACTGAACGATAGGTTACCCCCACGCCCGGACGTGGCACCTCCACAGAACATGGAGAACGGAGCACCCGTCGTTCCTCCGTAAAATGTGGAACGAGTATCCCCAACTGACCTGATCGATCTTCGACACCAGATTAACCGAGCCAGAGTAGAAGGTCTCCGAGCTGAAGAAGAAGACCTCAGAAATTACATCAATGTTTGGAGGGAAGACCTAAGAATCCATCTGAACGCTCGGTCGGTAAACTCCAGACCTCTCATACCCGATCGACCGGAGGGGGCCCAAGGTTCTCAGGTCGTCCCGCTCCAACCTAATGGACAACTCATTCCCTTGTAACAAAAAGTGGAGCAACTTTACAAGATGTTTAAGCAAACCGAACAAGGATCCCGTTTCAGGAGCGAAGAAAGAGTATTCCAAACCGACACTCCTTTCACGGCCGAGATCAACGAGCAGCTTTCCCCTGAAAGGTTTCGAATGCCGTCAGGTGACACCTATGATTGGACGACCGATCCAGATGAGCACGTTCAAAACTTCCAGACTTTGATGAATATACAAGGAGTGCCCGATGCCATAATGTGCAAGGCCTTTCCAGCCACTCTCCGTGGACCGGTCCGAGCAGGGTTGAATACTCTTCCAACCGGATCGGTTGGTTAGTTTGCGGAATTGACTGAACTATTCCATAGGCAATATGTTAATAGCAAACGACAAAGGCTCACATCTAGCTATATGTACAAGATCTTTCAACAACCAGGCGAAGATCTTAGATCGTACGTCCAGAGGTTCAACACCGAGAAGGTCAAGATTGAAGATCCGGTCGATCACGAGATATGTCAATCTTGATTAACGGTTTGGCGAGCGATGACCTCTCATATAGCCTCTCGAAGAGGAAACGATGGACATACTCCGACCTTCTAGCCAAGTTGAGAAAAACACATTCATGCCGAGACTGCAAGGAAGATCCGCAATCGGAGGCTCGGACTATGGGCGGAACGAACTAGTAAGGAGGAGAATATCGATCGAACGAAGAAGGAGGAAGGAAGGCCCGGAAAGACTGACCGAGTACCGGACAAGAAAAATCCGAAGGGTAAGAGATTGGGGAACAACATCGCTTGGTCGACCACTCTCGGTGACAACAAGTATACTCCTCTTAACGCATCGAGAAGAGAGGTACTCATGGCCGCACGAAAGAAAAACCTCTTGATCAAGAACCCAGAGAAACAATGCTTTCTTGGTGCTTCAAAGGACAAGTCTCGGTATTGTCAATATCACAAAGACCACGGTTATGACACGGAGGAATGCCGCCACCTGAAAGATGCCACAGAGGAATTGATCCAGAAAGGACATCTCAAGAAGTTCCAGGCAGATCGAGGGCATGAGATCGGTCGATCGTCTTAGAAAGGGAAGGAACGACAAAGATCACCCGACGAACAGAGAGAGACAGATCGGCCTTCACAGCGTCCGCGCATTAATGTGATCACCGGGGGTATCGTCCCGAAAAAAGGTTTGAAGACCCCTCGCAGGAGCGGAGACCCTCAAGATGAGTCCACTACCAACGAAAGAAAAATAATACAGATCGACCCTATTGTCCATTTCGGACCCGAGGACGACCGGGGAATCCAGTTCCCCCATGATGATGCCCTAGCTGTTACCCTCCATATTGAGGATTAGGATATCGAAAAGATGTTGGTCGATAGTGATTCGTCTGCCGACATACTCTATCTCTCTACCATAAAGAGGATGGGAGTGACCGACAGGGATCTTAAGCCGTTCCGTACCCCTTTGATCGGGTTCACAGGAGAGGCCATATATCCGAAGGGGTATATCTCCCTATCACTGACTGTGGGAGATGAAACTACTGGTCGGACTCGGACACGAATGGCAGACTTCTTGGTGGTAGACCTTCCCTCTGCTTACAATGGGATTCTCGACCGACCATCCATAGTGGACCTCCAAATGATGATCGCTCCGTGTTATGTGATGATCAAGTCTCCTACCCCAAAAGAAGAAGGCATGATCAAAGGCAACCAAAATGCCTCAAAGGCATGCTATACAGCCACCTTGAAGCAATACCCGGATCAAAAAGGAAAAGAAACCCTCCAACTGCCTCTCGACCTGAGGTTGACAAAGCCTCGGCCCCAACCGATCGAAGACTTAGACGAGATTCCCATGAACCCGGGAGATCGAGCCAAGTGTGTAAAGATCGGTTCTCAATTGACCGATCCCGTCAGATCGGACTTGATCAATTCCTCCACTCCAACTCGGACATCTTGGCTTGGTCACCCTCAGACATGCCAGGCATCGATCCGGACATGATCGTGCATCGGTTGACAGTAGAAAAGAATGCTCGGCCAGTGAAACAGAAAAGAAGGCACTGCGCGGAAGAACGGAAGCTCCCATTTTTCAAGACGTTGAGAGATATCGGATCGAAAATAGAATGCGATCAAACATGTCAGACTGCCTTCGTCAAGCTCAAAGAGTATCTTCAAGAGATCCCACTCCTCACTCGGTCTCAAGAGGGGGAGCGCCACTACCTCTACCTCGCGGCTGCTGAAGAGGCTGTATCTGCTGTTCTTCTAAGGATAGAAGGAGGGATCCAACGATCGGTCTACTACATCAATAAGGTATTGCACGGTCTTGAGATCCGATACCTCAAGTTAGAGAAGGTGGTCCTAGCACTTGTTACTGCAACGAGAAAATTAAGACCTTACTTCCAAGCTCATCCAGTCGTTGTGGTGATGGACCTACCTCTACGACAAGTCCTCCACAAGTCTGAAATATCCTAACGTTTGATGAAATAGACTGTAGAAATAAGTGAATATGGTATCACGTATGAGCTAAGGACTGCCATAAGCTGAAGCTCTTACGGACTTCTTGGCAGAGTGCCAGTTCGGCCCAGATCGGGTTGAACAAGAGGAATCGATCGAGAACGAGATCATCCTGACAACATGGAAGACCTACATTGACGACTCTTCTTGCAAGAAGAGATCGGGAGCAAGGGTACTTTTAATCTCTCCGACTGGATGGAACCTCCCTTACTCGATCACATTCCAGTTCGAGGCCACAAACAATATGGCTGAATATGAAGCATTGATCTCACCTCTTAGTCTAACAAAGCATCTAAAAAATAGATCGTATGGAGATCTATTCAGACTTAAGACTAGTCACGGAACAAGTAGGAGGCAAGTGCGAGGTTGGACCCGAGTTGCAAAGATACGTATCTCACGCACAAAGACTCATCAAGGCATTTGTCAACCTGCAGATTCGAAAAATCCCTCGGGGGGAGAATAGCATAGCAGATGCCCTAAGAAAACTTCCGTCCGGATCAAGCAAATGGGTCGAAGACAGGCTGCTGACCGAAGTGGTAAGATCACCCAGAAAGGATGGCAATCAGATCGAAGCCATCGAGGTCTCCCCGTCATGGGTGGATGATCAGAGACAGTATCTCGAGTACGGGACCCTATCGGAGGACCGGAAAGAAACCCTAAAAATCAAACGGATTGCCCCAGAGTACATGATAATAGATCAGCACCTATTCCAAAGATCCTACTCCATGCCTTTACTGAAGTGCCTAAGGCCGAGCGAAGCCAGGTCCGTCTTGACCGAGGTCCATGAAGGCATTTGTGGAAATCATCATGGAGCACAAACCTTAGCACATAAATGTATGAGACAAGGATATTTCTGGCCTACCATCAAAGGCGATATCAAAGACTTAGTACAAAAGTGTAACAGATGCCAGAGGATGGCCGACCTAAGCAAGAGACCTGCCACAGAAATGACATCCATAGAGATCCCTTGGTCATTTGCTCAATGGAGAATCGACATCCTTGGTCCTTTTCCCATGGCACCGGGACAAAGAAAACTTGTCATAGTAACTATTGAATACTTCACTAAGTGGGTTGAAGCGGAGGCCGTCCCGAAGATTACAAATCGGGTTACGAAAGGCCGTCCCGCTGCACGAGATGAAAAAATTATAATGAAATAATAGCGTTAAATGACTTATGTCACAAAAAAATCGATAGATTACTTTTTCATAAATTTATATTTTAAAAGAATTTTTGTTTTTCAATTTATGTTTTTGTTTCTTTTATGTGGTATAGATAACTTATTTTTCTTTTAGAAAGAGATTGATCTATTTTTTATTTTATTTTGAATAGTTAATGTTTGAATATTTTGATTTTTGCTTTAATTTTTCTTTTTAAATTAGTAATATTATCTTTTATTTTTATATTTTAAATTACTAATCTAATTTTTTTTTTTGTGAAAGATATTGTATATACGATAAAAGAAGAATTCTTCCTAATACATTTAATAAAATTCAGATTACGCTGGTTGATGAGAAGAGAAATCGAAATATTGTTTTAATTTTGATTGGTTAAGATATATGTTAGATTAGATTTTTTGTAATTGATTTTAATTTTTTTAAATGACATCTTTTTTAAATGACAATAATGCCCTGTCATATCGTTTGTCGCGCTTAAAAGCTACTGAGTAATACGATATATAGTAGAATACTGTTCCGTGCGCTGCACGAGATGAAAAATTATAAAGAAATAATAATGTTAAAAAAGAGTGATAAAAGTTATTGTTTTATTATACTAAATGAGGATTTTATATATAAAATTGTTAGGATTTTTTATAATTTTTTGTTTGTGAAAGATTTTGTATATATGCTTCTTTTATATTTTTTTATTTGATCCAAATATGTTGTATTAAATTTGAGATATTAAAGTTTGTATTTAGTTTAGGTAAGTTAAAAACCTAATAATTTATAAAATAAAATAAAATCATGGTTAGATATGATTTTTATTTTTTTTAATTGAGAATTCTAGTGTATAGAATCACGGTGACTAGATTTTGATATATATTAGATTAATAAAAATCAAGTTACGATGGTTGATGAGAGAAAAAATTGGGATGTTGTTTTAATTATGATTAGTTAAGATAAATGTTAAATTAGATTTTATTTAATTGGTTTTAATTTTTTTTAACTGGTATTTTTTTAAAATGACAATAATGATTTTATTTAATTGGTTTAATTTTTAAGTGTAATTTTTTAAAAATGACAATAATTTCTCATCATACCGTTTGTCATCGAAATGATTTCTCGCGTTTGTCGCGCTTAAAAACGACTGAGTAATTCGATATAGATTGGATTGGATTGAATTGGATTTTATTTAATTGGCTTACTTTTTTTTTTAATTGATATTTTTTAAAAATGATAATAATGTCCTGTCATTGAAATGGTTTGTCGCGATTTGTCACGTTTAAAAATGACTGAATAATATGATATATATTAGATTAGATTAGATTAGATTATAATTTTTATAGGACATTAAAAAACAGGTGTTGTTTTATGAGATCAAGATAATAATTTTTTTGGGCATCTTAAAAAAATATTACTATAATTTTATTAAAATAATGAGTATATTTTTAACAATATGTCGTAATTTATGTGTGCGAAAAGAATAATATTTTATCCACATCAATATAAAATACTCTCCCACTCCAATAACTTTTTGCAACGATATGCGATATATTGTTTTTATTTTTAAAAATATTCAAAAAATATTAAATTAAAATTTATAATTTAATTTATTATTAATATTTTATAAAAATTAATATTTGATTCATCTTTAAAAAAAAAAAAAACGTCCCAAAAGTTTTGGGAGGAGAAATTACAGTTAAAAACCGGACTCCGGTCGATTCCCCATCTTCCCCATTCCTCACCTTCACCAACCCCTCCTTTCCCGATTCCCCGAAACCCCAATCTCCGTCAACGACCCCTCTCCGCCCTCACCATGTCGCTCTCCCACCTCACGCGCCGCCGCACCTCCACCCTCCTCACCCCACTCCTCACGCGCCACCTCTCCACCTCCGATTCCCTCACAATCGAAACCAGCGTCCCCTTCACATCCCACAACATCGACCCCCCGTCCCGCTCCGTCACCACCACTGCCCCCGAACTCCTCACCTTCTTCCGCACCATGGCCCTCATGCGCCGCGCCGAGATCGCCGCCGACTCCCTCTACAAGGCCAAGCTCATCCGCGGCTTCTGCCACCTCTACGACGGCCAGGAAGCCGTCGCCGTCGGCATGGAATCCGCGATCACGAGATCTGATAGTATTATTACGGCGTATCGCGATCATTGTATATTTCTCGCTAGGGGAGGGACGTTGCTGGAGACGTTTGCGGAGCTGATGGGACGGAGGGACGGGTGCTCGAGGGGGAAAGGTGGGAGTATGCATTTTTATAGGAAGGAAGGGGGGTTTTATGGCGGGCATGGGATTGTGGGCGCGCAGGTGCCGTTAGGGTGCGGGATTGCGTTCGCTCAGAAGTATTTGAAGGAGGAGAGTGTTACGTTTGCGTTGTATGGGGACGGGGCGGCCAATCAGGGGCAGTTGTTTGAGGCGCTGAATATGGCTGCGTTGTGGGATTTGCCGGCGATTTTGGTTTGCGAGAATAATCATTGTGAGTGGGGGTGGTGATTGGGTTGGGAAATGGTTTGGGGGTGCATTGACATTTGATTGATGTTTGGTGTTGCAGTGATTTTGATGCTGTAGTATGCGTTTGATCTATCTATGTCGCCAATGTAGAATGATAAAGGATTGAGCCCAGTTGATCATGATCATATTGTGATAATTTGATTGTTTTGTGGGATTTGAATCATTGGTTTGTGTATTTGGTGATGAGAAATGTTAGATATGGTTATATCTACTGTGGGTTTTTAACTGAAAACAAATGAAAAGAGAAGGATGATTTTTGTTGTAGAAGTACTGTTAACGAGCAAATTAGGTCTTCTCTGTTTGATAAGTGCACAGGGAACCTAGGCTTTGTTGTTTATGTTGGTAATTGCATATTTGATTAATCGTCATGCCTAAGTTTACTGATCTGTTTTTTGTTTAAGATGGAATGGGAACCGCGGAATGGAGGGCTGCTAAGAGTCCAGCTTATTATAAGCGTGGAGATTATGTTCCTGGATTAAAGGTACACAACAAATTCCAAAGTTGTTGGAAATGTGACTTTGTAATCGGTTGCATCAATATAGAATCCTATACTTGGTGTTGAAAGCTTTGCTTCCAGAGGTTTACATAACAATCTTATGCCAATATGTGTGGCCCTTGGACAAGGGCATTTCTTCTTGCCATTTTCTAGTGGTGCATG
Organism: Drosera spatulata; assembly: GCA_035668315.1. Classification (NCBI taxonomy): domain Eukaryota; kingdom Viridiplantae; phylum Streptophyta; class Magnoliopsida; order Caryophyllales; family Droseraceae; genus Drosera; species Drosera spatulata. Next base: position 33,875 of record JAOVYX010021201.1, on the reverse strand, counting down.
ATGCAAGGCATTTCTCGTCCCTTGAACTAATGTTACTTGCTGTTTGTTTATTTTATGACCTGTCAAAACCAGCATTTGGATCCTGCTAGTGGTTTAACAAAATTGCTCTCACTTGGAGCGAGCTTTTGAGATTCAATGATTTATGGAAAAGGATCGATAATTTATTTATTTATTTATTTAACAAAATTGTCCTCAATTGGAGCTAGTATTATTTTTATTTATTTAGTTTATTTTATTTGAACATCAAAACTATGCAACTAAACCAGCTGTTGCCAAGTATATTTGAACTAATCCTTAGATGCTGGTGCTCAACTGCAGTGCTACATGGTTTTAATATGAAAATTTAGGAAAAGAGACTTCATTTTATAACGTTACAAGATGATTCATTCTCTGTTCAAATTTTTTATAGTTGCTTTTTTCCTTTCATTTTATACAAAATCATCATTAAATCCTGTGGCAGGTGGATGGCATGGATGTCTTAGCTGTGAAACAAGCTTGTAAATTTGCCAAGGAGCATGTCCTGAAGAATGGTCCCATTGTGAGTAAAACTAGCTTGTGAAATTTATGCAATACCAAGTTATTGAGTTGAACTGTTTTGTACCTTGCTAGAGAAAAAGCATTGATGTAGAATCGAGCCTTGGTGGACTTCCATTTGAATTTTGAAAATATTTAGGGCTTATTGGAGTTATGTGTTCTTCTCTCAATGTGATAGTAGTAAGTCAATAGGTCATAGGATGGTGAAGGGGTGGGGGCGGGGGGCACATCCTCCTGCACAAAAAGTACAGAAGAGTTTTCAGCAATGTAGTTACGGAGTCGTTGCGCACGAGCCTCCAATCGAAATTATGGGAATGGATGGTGGATCATATTTAAACACATATGAGTATGTGGCCCTAATTTTGGTAAACCAATTTGGCTTCCTGGTGCCTGGTTTGGCCGTGGAAGCTATTTACTTGTTACAAAACATTTTGGAGGAGATCAGAACTAGAAGAGAACCTCATATCATTTTGTCTATCTTGAAGCTTACTCTGAGCCACTTGCAGAGTGTTAGGTGGGGATTGCAATATAGGGAGGTTGCTATGTACTATGAAGTATATCAATGCTAGTTTATGTATATGTTACTGAGGTCATGTATATTGGGACAACAACTGGTATCTGTGGCGATTCCTCCGACACCATTGGTTACAAGAAGGCTTATTATTAAGTGCATTGCTTTTAGTAATATCAGACGGTTTTATGGAAAAACGAGAGATATTAGAGGTTAATGTGGTTAATGTGATCTGCATAAGTTTAGGTTAATGGTTGGAAAGCATACAGATGTTGGTCTCTCTGATCCATGAAAGATAAAACAACTGTCATTGGTGGGTGTAAATAAGATTGAAGCAGGCTGTTAGAAATGCAGAGGACCCTTCAGGTATGATTTGCGATAAGAGGATAACTTAGAGGTCAAAAGGCTTTTGTTTTGCACCGATTGTGATGAGACTTAAGAGCTGCCCTAAACAGTGAAGTACGAATCTGATGGTCACTCTGTGTGCTGATGCACGCAGACTAATTAGTAACTGAGATTCATTGTTTCAAAAATCTGGTGTTTGAACTTCAAAGATGAAGGCCAAATATAGCATCTAAGAGGATCCTTATTCAAGTTAGAGTGATTCAAAATGGTCAAGAAGGTGAGGAAGGGATGCTTAAGGTATAGTTCATGTTTGTCACCTATGACATATGAGGCAGAATTTCATGGTGAAGAACAGAGATGAGTGAGGCTGAAATAAGAAATCAAAACGTATGATCAGCTTTGATCTCAAGATGCCGCAGCTACCCAGATGGTACAAATAGGGAAGTGTGGAACGTGCAGCAGAAGTCATCTACTGGAATAAGGCCTAATTTATGTCTTTATGTGTTGATTCTACCCAGATGCTTGATTAAAACCATATACATTTGTTTGACCTGCTTCAATTTGATTTGGTGTTTACTTTTTCTTTTCTTAAATAGAACACTTTTAATGATGGATAGCTTGATATTCCCAGTTGTCCACAATAGGGGGAAAACTACTTGCATTTCGCATTTCCCAACTCTGTCCATGATGGGAGTCTGTGGGTTGTGTTTGTTGTTGCATAGCTTGAAAAATGTTAACCTGTGTTATGCAAGTCACTGTTGTTGAGCATCCGTTATCATGGCAGGGGTAGTTGTCTCTTGAAATATATCATCATAAAATTACTTTTTGGTGAAAGCTTACTGATAATTCAACTTTCTCTAGTCGGTGAACTGATAATTCAACTTTGTGCACTTGTGTTTGAAGCATTCGTCTTGTAATCATTGCTCTTTCTTTTCTTGATTTCCTTCTAGATCCTCGAAATGGATACTTACAGATACCACGGTCACTCCATGTCTGATCCTGGTAGCACCTACCGCACACGTGATGAGATATCTGGTATTAGACAGGTGCATTGACCAACACAGACTCTTGATTCCATGAACTTTCACTTTGCCTCAGTTCTCGGTTATATTAGCTCATATGCTTGATCTTGCTATTGCAGGAGCGTGATCCGATTGAAAGGGTTCGTAAATTAATACTTGCTCATGATCTTGCAACTGAGAAGGAGCTAAAGGTACTTCTTCAGACTAAATGACTAATGTGTATTCAACTGGAGTCTTTTTTTCCCCATGTTCTTCAGTGACTGAGCAATTGATTATCTTATGATCTAGTCATGTGTGAATACAGAAGTTGATGGGATTTTTAGACATATGCATTCGAATTTACCCTTATTTATCTTCTAAACAAAAAACATTTTTCTTATCCTTCTTGATGCTGAATACGTTTGGGAAATTAGTGGCGTTTGACTTGGGAAGCTGAAAGGTGCTAAATTATGCAAGTCACTGGGTGCTTCTTTCGCACGGATGATTTGTATTCACGCTATTGTGGTGCCAATTTATAGGATGTTGAGAAGGAAGTGAGGAAAGAGGTGGATGATGCTATTGCTCAAGCCAAGGTAAAAAGGAGGCGATATCAGAGTTATGTTTTGCTTTGTTCTTCTAATGCATGTCATGACCATGTTTAATGGGCCTTTCTTCTTTGCTTGACAAATATCTTGCAGGAGAGCCCACTGCCAGATACTTCGGAACTCTTTACCAATATTTATGTTAAAGGTCTCGGAACAGAGGTAGGTTTCCTTATTTTTACTCTTTTCTTCTCATTGTATGTTCAGTATACATAGTTTTGTTTGGTTGTCCTCATATGTCTTTGTGATGTTGCCTTTCCGTTATGTTATATGCCTAGTAATATTCTCTATTAGAACATTTCTGTTCTTTTTGTACTACTGCGATGAAATCGAGATGAAATCGAGAAGGAAAGGCTGTTGAAACTTGGATAGTAGTCAGGTTGGTGTTTTCCAGTTTGAGTTTGTTTTCACGGACCATTATTGAGGGACTGTTTGGTATAATTGTCAAAATTGTGAAAATCAAAACCAAAAACAGAAATAGAAAACCAACAATGAAAATCAAAATCGCTTTGTAAAATGATTTTTTATAAAAATAAAATAAAAATGAATACTGTACTCAGGTGAATCAAGAATCATAACAATAACAACAACAAATCAAGCCTTTATCCCATCAAGTGACTGGTCATTCAGCTTCTGGATTAACCTGCCAAATCCCTTCTGGGCTCATGCATACCATGTTTGTCCGAGTTCTCTTAGCCTTGTTCAGCTCCTTAACCCTACTACATGAGCTATCCACTTCAATCGTGTCTGAGTACATACTAATGTTTTGAAGTATGTTGTCCATGAATATGCTGGGTCGGGTTCACTCCTTTATGGAGAAGCCCGACAAGTCAAGCCCATATATTATTATTATGTAGAAAATAATTAATTAAGTCAAGATATTTTGGAGGAAAATATATATATGTGTGTGTATGTATGTATATGTATATCTTGATTTAGGGTTTTAAAATCTAGAAGAAAAAAAAGAAAGAAAAAAGAAACAGCGTGGCAGCGTTGGTTGTTTGGTTTTCATCAAGCCAAGAGAAAACTCTTGATCTACACATTAAACCAGCAGCGTCGCAGCAGTAAAGGAAAATAGAAATCAGTCAGGCCAAAGAAACGGTACATTGGCAAAGTATACTGGATACCAGTTACTGGTTCCAATTGTCGACTTTCAAAGGGCAAACGGAGGATAAAACGGTGTCGGATCATCGTGAAATTTGGTGAGCACGTTCCTCACTCATTAACCTTCGATTAGAAACTGACGGTGCGTCGTTTGGAGCTATATAGGCTGAGCTATCGCTGTCCAAAAGTGACAGCAGAATTACGACAGTTTTGTCATTATTGCTTTATTAATTTGGGCTGTTTTGCTTGCGATCCTTATTATCTCTAGTGTGATCAAGAGAGGATCCTGTGTACCCATTATTTCATGGATAGTGAAGCTTTGTGGTGGGTTTCGACCTCGTGGTTTTTTATCTCTCACATCGAGAGTTTTTCACATTAAAAATCGTGTCTTTGCATCTTTACTGTTTTCTGCTTTACTTCGTTTGCTTCCTAACAGGTTCACACGAGTGGGAGACGATTCCGCATTGTTTCGTGTCCTACCTCTCATCAAAGTGGTATCAGAGCCGAGATCATTGCTTGGTTTGACTTGTGTTGAACAATGAAGACAAATACGAGTAGAATGATCACATTGAATGGTTCGAATTACCATATGAGGAAATGAAAGATGGAAGATTTGCTCTATGTGAAAGATTATTATCTATCAGTGTTTTCTGAGGAGAAGTCTGAGGGGAAAACTGATGATCAGTGGGAGATTCTACATCGTCAGGTTTGTAGATACATCAGACAGTGGGTTGATGATAATGTGCTAAATCATATTTCAAATATGACAGATGTTCATACCTTGTGGAATAAGCTCGAGCAACTGTATGCTCGAAAGACCGGAGACAATAAACTGTTTAAGATTAAACAGTTGATGACGTTGAGATATTGTGATGGCACCCCGTTGGCTGATCTTTTGAATTCCTTTGTGGGAATTATAAATGAGTTAGCTGCAATGAAGATAAAGTTTGATGATGAGGTTCAGGCTTTATGACTGCTTGGCACTCTACCTGACTCATGGAAAACTTTCCAAACTTCGTCATTCAATTATGTTCCAGATGGCACGATTATCATAGATCTCGCTAAGAGCAACATTCTGAATGAAGAGATGAGAAGAAAGACACAAGGGACTTCTTCGAATCAAGATGTTTTGGTTGTTGAGAACAGAGGCAGAAACAACAGTCGTGGTTCGACGAGTAGAGGTAAGAGCAGAGGTACATCTAATAAGTATGCGAATGTTGAATGTCATCATCGTCATCAGAAAGGTCATCTCAAGAGATTTTGTCGTGTTTTGAAGAGAGAGTTGAGTGAGCAGGGCAAAGAGAAGAAAACTGAGACAGATAAAAAAAATGATCGAGTTACAGTAGTTTCTGATGGTTTTATGTTTGTGTTTGATGATGATGTTGTGAATTTTATGTGTCATGAGACTAGTTGGATGATTGACAGTGGTGCATCCGTGCATGTTACTTCTTCTAGAGATTTACTCACTTCGTATAGGGCGGATGACTACGCTCCTGTGAAGATGGGGAATAATAGACTGGCAGCAGTTATAGGCATTGGGAATGTATGCCTAGAAACCAGTAACGGCTCGAGATTAATTTTGCATGACGTCAGACATATTCCTGATATTCGTCTGAAATTGATCTCCACAGATAAGCTGGATGATGAAGGGTTTTGCAGCACCTTCTATGATGGCCGATGGAAGCTCACTAAGAGTTCTATGGTTGTGGCTAGAGGCACTAAGCACTCTTCATTATACATCACACAAGCAAAGTTATGTGGTGACAGTATTGCAGCAGTTGATGATGAAGAGGAAGCAGAATTATGGCACAGATGACTCGATCACATCAGTGAAAAGAGACTGTCAGTTTTGGCTAAGGAGAAACTCCTCACAGGTTTGAAAAATCCAGCATTGAAGAAATGTGCTCCTTGTCTAGTAGGGAAGCAGAGCAGAGTTGCTTTCAAGAGTTCTCCTCCTTCCCGAAAGTCAGGTATTCTTGATTTGGTTTATTCTGATGTTTGTGGTCTTATGAAGACGAGAACATTTGGTGCGTCGATTTATTTTGTTACCTTCATAGATTACTGTTCAAGAAAAGTATGGGTTTATATCTTGAAATCTAAAGACCAAGTGTTGAATGTGTTCAAAGAATTTCATGCCTTAGTCAAGAGACAAACAAGGAGGAAGCTGAAATGTATCAGAACTGATAACGGGGGCGAGTACTGTGGTTCTTTTAATGAGTATTGCAGAGAGCAGGGTATTAGACATCAAAAGAGTCCTCCTAAGACATCTCAGTTGAATGGTTTAGCTGAGAGAATGAATAGAACACTAGTTGAAAGGGTGAGATGTTTACTTTCATATGCACAGCTACCGAGATCCTTTTGGGGTGAGACTTTGAATACTGTTGTTCATGTGATTAACCTTACTCCTTGTATTCCTTTGAATTTTGATATTCCTGACCGAGTTTGGACAGAAAAAGATATCTCGTATGATCACTTGCTGTCTTCAGGTGCAAGACATTTGTGCACATACCCAAAGATGAGAGATCGAAGCTTGATATGAAGTCTCAACAGTGTGTATTCATTGGCTATGGGCAGAATGAGTTCGGTTACAAGTTTTACGACCCAGTTGAGAAGAAACTTCTAAGGAGGAGGGATGTAGTGTTCATCGAAGATCAGAATATTCAGGACATTTTGAAATCTGAGATTTCAGCGTTACAGGTCAGTGATGATTTGATTGATTTGGTTCCACTTCCTCATGCACATGTTCCTATGCAGATTGAGGAAGAAGAGCAGGGTGATACAAGTGATATATGTGTTTCAGATCCAGTTGACATTGATGATGTCGTTCATGAACCAGAGATCCCAATAAAGGTTCCAACAGACGTTTCGCAAATTGCTCCATAAAATGTTCAGCTCCGACAGGTTAATGATATGTTGATTGTTGGTAAGAACACTTCTCGGATCGACAGGTTGAAGAAGCAGTTGAGTCAGTCTTTTATTATGAAGGACATAGGGCCAGCAAAGAAGATCCTTGATATCAGGATTGATCCAGACAGAGATGTCAAGAAGCTATGGATATCACAGAAGAAGTACATTGAGAAAGCACTTCAGAGGTTCAATATGAACAATGCTAAAGTGGTAAGTTCTGCTCTAGCTTCACACTTTAAGTTGAGCGCTGATCAGAGTCCTCCTACAGATGATGAGAGAAGATACATGTCACGAGTTCCTTACGCTTCAGCGGTTGGTAGCTTGATGTATGTGATGGTATGCTCGAGACCATACGTTGCTCATGTAATTGGTGTTGTGAGTCGTTTTCTGTTAAATCCAGGGGAAGCTCATTGGGAAGCGGTGAAGTGGATATTGAGATATCTTCGAGGTACTTCCAAGCTCAGACTTTGCTTTGATAATGATAAACCGACATTGGTTGGTTTCACAGGTTTAGATTTGGCCGGAGATATCGATAGTCGAAAGTTTACTTCGGGTTTTTGTTTACTTTCTCAGGGAGAGCAGTTCCCTAGCAGTCAAGGTTGCAGAAATGTGTTGTATTTTCTACAACAGAAGCAGAGTTTATCGCAGCTACAGAAGCGTGTAAAGAGATACTATGGATGAAGAGATTCCTTCAAGAGTTGGGGTTCAAGCAAGACAGATATGTGTTATTTTATGACAACCAGAGTGCTTTTCATCTTAGCAAGAATCTATCTTTCATGGTAAGACGAAATATATTGATACTCGTTACACATAGATCAGAGATATTCTCGATGAGAAGAAGCTTCGTCTTGAGAAGATTCATACAGATGATAATGGTGCAGATATGCTTACTAAAGCATTATCGAGACACAAGCTTGAGGTATGCCGTTCGATTACAGAGATGGCGTGTTTCTCCACTTCGTCGTGAGGAGGAGATTTGTTGGGTCTGGTTCACTCCTTTATGGAGAAGCCCGACGAATTAAGCTCACATATTATTATTATGTGGAGAATAATTGATTAAGTCAAGATATTTTGGAGTAATATATATATATATCTTGATTTAGGGTTTGAGATCTAGAAGAGGAAAAGAAAAATAAAAAAAACAGCGTAGTAGCTTTGGTTATTTGATTTTCATCAAGCCAAGAGGAAACTCCTGATCTACACATCAAACCAGTAGCGTCGCAGCAGTAAAAGAGAATAGAAATCAGTCAGGCCAAAGAAACAGTATATCAGCAAAGTATACTGGGTATCAGTTACTGGTTGCAGTTGTCGACTTTCAAAGGACAAACGGAGGACGAAACGGTGTCGGATCATTGTGAAATTCGGTGAGCACGTTCCTCACTCATTAACCTTTGATGACGATGCGTCGTTTGGTGCTGTAGAGGCTGAGTTATCGCTGTCCGAAGGTGACAGCAGAATTACGACAGTTTTGTCGTTATTGCTTTGTTAATTTGGGTTGTTTTTGTTTGCGATCGCTATTATCTCTAGTGTGATCTAGAGAGGAGCTCGTGTACCCATTGTTTCATTGATAGTGGAGCTTTGTGTCGGGTTTCGGCCTCGTGATTTTTTACCTCTCACATCGAGTGATTTTTCACATTAAAAATCATATTTTTGCATCTTTATTGTTTTCTGTTCTATTTTGTTTGCTTCCTAACGGGCTCATACGAGTGGGAGATGATTTATTCCGCATTGTTTCGTGTCCTACCTCCCATCAGGATATTGATTCTATTCGATTGAGCCTAGAAAATGATTATGAAACATAGAGAATAGTTTACTTGTCTCTATCCCATTTCATCTACATGGTTTAATCCTTCGTGTGATATTTCTTTGCGTCACAGGCTTTTGGAGCAGACAGGAAAGAGCTCAGGACGGTGCTTCCTTGAACTGATCAATCGCGAATTTTATTTTCTGAATGCTGCAGAATAAGAGAGGTTCTTTACCATCCATTTTTGGAGAACCAGATTTTGTATAATCTTGTCTGTTCTTTATTTCCCCAGCTTCCGTATGAGAACTCTAGTTCAGCAACATTTTTTGGAGCGACAGGGCAATGCTATGTCACCATGCTAGAATAATGTAGCGCATGGTCTTTAGATATGTGGTTGGTGTATGGTGTCGTTCCATGTGTGAATGTCTTGGAGACTCGAGTCCTAATGGAGCTGCTGAAATTCTTGGATGAATTTGACGAAGTTCGTTTTCTTAACAACTTTTTTTCACTGTTGCTGCCGTATTTTTCGTAAATTCAATTCAAGATGATTCCTCGTTTCTTGAGATCATGCATGTTTTCGGCCTCTCTTCTTTGCCCGGAGAGGGTAGTGGTTCCGGAACTTAAGGTATCAGGAACGGTATGCAGACAAGAGCCGACCACGGATAACTTGGATAACTTGGATAACTTGGTGTGTAATTGCAGTTGAGAAAAGTTTGGACTATTTTTTTGAACTTTGTGCCGATTGTTTTATTCCATTTTTTCCTAATTATTTGTAACAGTTTGAAAAATATATCCGTCGAAATGAAGTTTAATTCGCGTCGTGAAACTATCAAATATTATTTTTTGAAAATATTAACATTATTTTTTGAAAAACGTTATTTATATACGTATGTGTACACATACATGACTGGGTACGTATTGATACATCTAGGCCGTGTACATCGTGGATGAGACATCGAAGGCCTATTCTTCTGAGGTTCAGGGGGTGTACCTATTCCTCATAGCATCTGTTTTCGAAATAAACATCAATCAATCGAGTCTTCTGTCATTCATTCGAGAGTCAATAGATGCGCCATCCTGTGTTCTTTACATGTAGCTCCATCGTACATAGGCCTTTAAGTGGGTTCTGGGGCAGCCAGTGAGCTGAGGTGTTGTGGAGATAGAGCAATCCACAGCCGCGTCCAGAGCATCCAATGCTCCTCATATCTTACCTATTCAATGGAGTGGTAATATTATTATGAACACAGCACAGTCCTTTCTTGTCTGCTCTGGTCCTTTCCCCTCTTTGCGAGCATTATAAAGGCAATGCACGGCAAGGGGACGAAGATTTCGGATTTGGGTACCAATAATAATTTTCCAAGGCCCAAGCTTGGACATTTGCCAGCCTGTCTGGCCTCCATCAAAAGGGTGTTACCAAATGTACAATAAAGCCCCTTCCTATGTTCTATATAGCCCTTAGCTGAGCGCAAGCTACAGTATAGGACGAGAAAAACAAAAAGTCCTGGTCCTCATATAGCACCAAGTATGTTACATTTAAAAGGTATTGATATGAGATTAGGACGGTGAATATTATTAAGTTGATGGGATTTGAATCCTGATTATTTATTTAAAATAACTGATCAAGTTTTTCTTAAAACAACTGGTTTATTTCACCAAGAGGAATTCAAGTTTCGAGTGATGGTGAAAAAGGTGAGAATTGAATGTAATCTCATTATTGTCGTCATCAAGATTTGCATTCCTATTGTTGAACATGTGGGAAAACTCGATCCTTTTCATGGCACACAATGTCATGTGAGCGCCTGAACAGCACCATACCACACAAGGCAAGGATCCAAATTTCCTCTTCATGAAGTTTTTTTTGGGACACCCGAAACTCCTTTTTGGGGCAGAATCATTGTGATGTTTGGTTCATACCATCGGCTATATGTCGTGCCGTGCTTGCTATTGTATTTAGAAATACTTTGCCCACCCCTTTTCGCCTTTTATCAGGTCCCTTGTTCTTTTCTTCCATGTGATACCGATAAGTGCAACACCTTTCGTGCTCACAACAAAAAAGGATATATTCGCGATGTACGTACTTGTTGTCTAAGATTGGCGCGAGGTTGCGTTTTGAATATGCCGCCTTGAGGACAACTAGCTAGCACCAGCTTGATATTAGTTCGATATTCTCTTGTTAAAAAATATTAAGGACAATTATTTTTTTACAGTTTTTTTATTTTCTCATCTAAATCGTTGATTGATTATTTATAGGTGCAATGTTTCCTAGTAATAACCACCCTCTTGTATTTGTGGGTCTCATCTAATCCGTTAGATGCGATGGAGACGGTGAAAAAGAGATCTTGTGGAAATGATTGTTTTTGACATCCCTCCGGTGCATGGTATTGCAATGAATTGGATTCATCAAATAAGAATTCTAACTTATGACTTACATATGTTAGAGCAGATTCATGAATTTGATTATTAGTTGCATTTGAAGCAGTCTTGCACGCGTAATTGAACATGGGAGGCATGATCATGAAAAAAGGAAAAGAAAAAGAATAAATGATCATATTCTTCGATTATGAATCGGCATATCCTTCTAGTATTATGAATTAATGGTTTTAGGAACTCATAACTCAAGTCAATATCCATTGCAAAATAACATAAACATATGAGATACCGTTGCATCCAATCTTGGTGCTAGGACTTGGCAAGGTCACAATCATTCTAGGAGCATAAAGTTTTTTTCTATTTTAACATAGTGAATAATTGACACTTTTTTAACCCGATTAGTGCAGCTCATGTCATCCTTATTTTTATTTTATCAAATGCAGGGAAAGAATAAGAACAAAATTTCATAAGGGTGGCAACGTTATGACGAAATTATCAAAGGGTGACATCAAGAATAAGAAGAATTAATCATTCAATCATGCAACGATAAGCAACAAACTGGTCGTTTCAAATGATGTGTGACGACTTTCATATGAGATATTCTTTCAAGTTTTCCACCAGAATAAGTCAATGATGTCTACATTCAAAATGACCTCATTATACTGACTTTTCCTATAACCTCCATCAAAACGTATCTCCATCAACCCTATTAATCCAAATAGATAACTCATCCGCCTATAAATGTAAGTATTTGAATATTTTTCCTTTTTTGTCTTAACAACACAAAAAAAAAAAAAAAATATTTTCGAGGAAAAAATAATGCATCCAAGGCAAAACTTCTCATATTTTTTTTGGATAAGAAATTCTTTCTTTCACAAAATGTTTTGGATGTAGTAAATGAAGCTTTTGGCAATATCAATTCCCTAAATTAAATTATGTTTAATGTTTCACGAAAATTCTATTAAAAATAATGTTTTATGCATCTCGTAACGTGAGTTAATCTTTACATCGACAAATGCGTATAACCAACATAGTATTACATTTACAATGGGACAAAATCTTTATACCCTTTGTCCTATGATTTTTGTAACAATTTGACAGTATATATTTTATAAGATGAAATTTGTTCGACATTACGAGATCATCAAATATCATTCTATATAAATTTACCTTGAAAATTGGTTGTAATATAAATGATGTATTTTTAAACTAAGGTTACAAAACGATCTAATCTCATTTGATATAATAACTGTTATATATACATTAGCTTACCTTAGTTCGATCCCTGACTTCCAATATATTATCATCTATATGATTTATTAGGTATATTTTATTTGACATTTGGAGAGTTAGTGCAATATATTTGTTGTCTACTGTATGCTTCAAGTTTCAATGGGAAGTTTGAATTTTTTATAGAACTTCTTCCTGACAATAATCAAATCTATCAAAATATATATTAAATAATATAATTTTAAAAAATGTGATGAGAATTATGAACAAAAAAAATATATAAATAAATTATAATATGGATCAAATCGTTCCATAGGAGTAAATAAAATAAAAAGATGACATGGGAGCCTAACCGTGGGACCCGTGGGGGCATTGCTTGGAAGCGCTGAGAAGAATGCACGTGGGGACACATGGTATCGCTGGGTCCCACACTGGAGGGTCAGTGTCCCATTTGGCGGGTTCCTTCCTTTCTTCCTTGTTGCCAGCAAAGCAAACCCATCACGGTCACTCCAACACCAGCTGGAACAGCTGGCTTCCCCTAACTGGCTTCGCAGGCCCAATTTCGTAAATTCATGATCTGTTAAAATTAATTTTTGTTTTTGAAATTCAGGTGAATTTTGGGTTCTGTCAAAAGAATGTCTTTTGCTAATGCTTACTGTAATGGGATGACAAAATTTGCTTAAGCTAAGTATATTGTGCGTGAGATTAGAGTTCCATAGTATGATATGATTTCTATCACAAAATGAATGCAACAGATGTGTAGCATCAAGTCCCGTGCTACATGATTGGAGAAGAATCACATCTTCTTCACGATTTCTGAGTCGAGAAAAACATTTCTCTACGTATTATCTTGGATTAACACAAGACTCATCCAACAATAATATGTTCTTATTTCACCTCCCTCGTCCCATTACGTAGTAACCATTGCATTGTCACTATAAGCTCTGTGACAATATTCAATTACACACCGTGTAGTTATAGCACAAAGATTTACAGATGTTCAGTACCTTGCCCCATCAAATTCCGACCTCCAAATTCACCATCAAACTCACAATCTTACCTAGAAAATTCCACAATGTAAATGCACCACCACGAACTAAAAACCACGCGGTTTCGAATTCGCGTAAATCTAGCATCCGTCGCAGTAAACTCTCTCCTCAAGCTCAAGCAAATATTCCTGTCCCCACATTAATCCTTTCCTAAACCCCATTTTATAGCAACATAATCACACTTTCCTTCCCCTAATTAGTTATGAAATCCCCCCCCCCCCCCTCTATTTAAAATCATCCCCTCACTCGTGTCCTCATTCCTCTCCCCTTTCTCCGACGCCATTATAACAAGAGTCCACCCGCCACCAAACAAACTCCATCTCCACCACCACTAATCGGAGATCGGAGATCGGAGATGAGGCATCTCCGATCATCATCAATCGCCTCAATCCTGACTCTTATTACCATTCTACCCCTGGTCCTCGGGATCCGAACCCTCCCACGCCTCAATGCCGACGCGGTCACCGACACCCACGTATTATTCCGATTCTCGGAAGCTCCCGATTACCGCAACGGCGTCGGCTGCCGAGCATCGTCATCGATCGCCGACGCCGACGCCGGCGGCCCCTCCATCTGCGACCCCTCCACCGTCCACGTGGCGATGACGCTCGACTCGGAGTACCTCCGCGGCTCCATCGCCGCCGTCCACTCCGTCCTCAAACACGCCTCCTGCCCCGAGAACATCTTCTTCCACTTCGTCGCCGCGGAGTTCGACCCCGCGAGTCCCCGCCTATTGACGCAGCTGGTACGCTCCACTTTCCCCTCTCTCAGCTTCCGAGTCTACATATTCCGCGAGGACCGTGTAATCAATTTGATCTCGTCGTCCATTCGTCTTGCTCTCGAGAATCCGCTCAACTACGCGAGGAACTACCTCGGCGATATACTCGATCGCTGCGTCGATCGAGTCATCTATTTGGACTCCGATGTCATTTTGGTGGATGACATTGCCAAGCTCTGGAACACCACCATGACGGCAGACCGCGTCATCGGAGCCCCCGAATACTGCCACGCGAACTTCAGCCGGTACTTCACGGCGAAGTTCTGGTCCGATCCGGCACTCAGAAGCACATTCCGGGGTCGGAAATCGGAGCCGTGTTACTTCAACACGGGCGTGATGGTGATGGATCTGGAGAAATGGAGGAACGGAGACTACCGTGTGAGAATCGAGCGGTGGATGGAGATCCAGAAGAAGAAACGGATCTACGATCTCGGATCCTTGCCTCCGTTTCTTCTCGTGTTCGGCGGCGACGTGGAGCCGATCGATCATCGGTGGAACCAGCACGGGTTGGGAGGTGATAATGTGAAGGGGAGCTGTCGGCCGCTGCATCCGGGGCCGGTGAGCTTGTTGCATTGGAGTGGGAAAGGGAAGCCGTGGGAGAGGATCGATGAGGGGAGGGCTTGTCCCTTGGATTCTCTTTGGAAACCCTATGATTTGTTTCGCCGCGGCGGCGGCGGCGGCGGCGGAGGAATGGTGGCGAGTGCGGTGCTCGGATTTGGGTGGTTGTGATTTAGGGTTTTATTGTTTTGGGTGTATAATTTGGTGATTGATTTGTTGATTAATTGATTTTGGGATTATTGTTTTATTTCGTTTATTGTGATGGTTAGGGTTAGATTATGGTTACACTTTGATTCATTTTGGTTGGGCTGTGTACAAATTTCGATTGGCGGCGGTGGTGGTTGAAGTAGTTGAGACGATTCATTGCACGCAGTTTAATTGTTTTCATTGAATTTTTTCTTTAGTGGTTGGTCTTTAAATTCTTTCGAATTGGATGTTCGTGTTTGTGTTCTTGGATGAATGATTGAATCAGTGTCGGTCGATGAAGTCATGAAGGTGATCAATATTCAATTTCACAAGTTTGACGGTTCTTAGATACATATAAGTGGGTTTTATCACCGGTTTTTTTTATCATCAGTCTTATATTTTCATTGAATCAGTGGGTTTTTTTATCATCAATTTCATAACTAACATAGTTTTAGTTGGTGTTGTTTTAATTTCATATGGATGTTTGTGTTATGTTTTTGGACGTGACAATGAAAGTTCTGTCGGTGGATGAATATGGTTCCATGGTCTTTTGAATTTGATCAATTACTTCCCATATACGATGTGCATTGATCAATCTTCAGTAATGGAGTAATTTCTTGCTTGCTTGGTAAAAGAACTTTACTTTTCTTGTCCTGATCACCTTTTGTGCTGGACTTGAATGTAATGTTTAATGTGGGAGACAGGTCCAGCTTCACTGCCTTCATTTATATCATGTGTGATGTACACCAAAAATTCGGTGGTGCACTTTACAAGTGGCCAACCGTGAGCTATAGGTCGATGAGTTAGCAGTTACAAAAACGGCAAACGTTATCATCGATCTACAAATATGACATGTGATCATATTTCCGTTGTTTGAAGTACCGATGACGTATCACGAAAGGATCTACAAATGTAACATGTGATCGAGTTTTGATGTACGTTTCTGTTTGGTGGATGTAAAGTTAGGTCATGACCTTTCATTTCTGTTCGTTGATTGATTGTTCTGTGACATAGAATGACTTAGATTAGTCATTCATTCTATTCGTTGATTGATTGTTCTGTAACGTACATTAATCATTCTGTTTTATCTATTAATTGTTTTGTAGATTAGGTCCGGCCTCACATGCACCCTTCACAAAAAGGTCTGAAAAGGGCAAAACGACGTGATACAGCCGCGGGCAATATTGGCTGATATGTGTATGGTTGCCATTTGAGTTGGGGAATTTTAATGGGTCCAAAAAAAGAGCTGGACCTGTGTGGTGTTGTTTGGCAACCTCTCGCTGTCTCACACGGCTCACAGTTTCCATTTCTTAATGAGCAACGCACTATATATTATACGGAGTTTATCATCAATGGCAATTTTGCTTCGCCATTTGCCATTTTTGAGTATATTAATGTGGGCTTCAAAGATTCCAACATATCTTCAATGTTTTGGAGTTCCAATTCTGTACAGGTGTTTTTTGGGTTCATGTGATCAGATGGATGCATGTGATGTGCCCTTTTTCTTGTGCCATTCTGTTCTTCTTGTGACCTGTGATTGTGTGCTGTTAGACAGTTAAACGTACATTCATATCCGTGTTCTATCATAAACTCGTATAAAGTTGTTCGTTCATGGGACAAATAGTACCTTTTTCAAATAAAAGGTCACAAGTTAGATGGTTGTCGTTCAACTCTACTTGTTACCTGATACGGATGGAAAAAAATGTAGTTCTTAAACTTCTAGTCCAAAAGAAAATATATTGTTGTGTTTTGATTCTCATATTGTTCATTGCACATCATACGCTATAAGGTCTGATACTTATCTTTCTTGATCAGGAATTCTTTTCACCTAGTTGGGGAAACGAATTGCTTATTTTGTCAATGATTGTTTGTTCATTTTTAGGGTATATATCATGTGACCACATCTCCACATGGGTTGTAATGGCACGATGATGATGGATGCAGGGTATATAGTTTCATATGGACTATTTACTCATTCAAAATTCACGTACGAATAATCAACCCAAATTGAGTGTTGAGAACCCCGAAAGGGCCCCTTTGTCCCATTGGCACTCGAATGATTGAGTATCTTCTAATGTATGTCACCATCATTTTCAGTATGACTTGGCCCTCGTACAAAACAAGAAATCAACGGCAGACATTTTTAATTTTAGATACGGAGTATCATATATTTCTCTCATTTCAAATTAAATAAAATGTTATTATATCGTTTAAAATAAATAAATTATTATTTTATTTGAAAATTATCATTTTATATAAAATTATCAAAATATCATATTTAAAATTACATCAACAATCCTATCATCATTTTTTTTTTCCTTGACAATGACAAAGTCATTATATGCGTTTCATAATATTAATAACACTTATCTAATTGAATCATATCAAATTATAAATAACATACCTTATTTAGTAACTAATATAAAAAAATATCAAATCAATCTCATCTATTATAATACACCCACTATCTCTTCTCATAACCATTACAGTAAATCCCAATATCACTCAAAAAATATTTTTTTCACATATAAATCCCTATGCCGGGTCAAAACGTTTCCTATATTATGGAACGGAAATAGTATGATTCAATATACACATAAATTCTTATATCGAATCAAAATATTTCAATAAAATTAAAACAGAGAATATTTGATCTTTTATTATCGGTTTAGATTTTCAATATGATAGTTGAATTATCAACCCAATGACATCACAAAAAGACATGATATTGAGAACACGCGATCGAATGCAGCATCACCAACGCTTCAAACCGTGAGGAAAAGTCATATACTATAGTCAGAATATCCTGTCACTAAAAAAATATCATATAGTAATTCATAAATTACCCGCTTAAGTTTCTTCTGATTCTAGCAACATCTTGACCATGGATCTTGAATGCCTTTTCAAGCACTTCATCAGGCAGAGGTGGGCTTGAAATGAATGCAGCAACTGCCATGAGTTGGGCCCCAGGGTTCTGGCTATTCAGCCCAGTTACCGCCACTGCGGAATGGGCCGGGCTCAAATTATACATGAAATGGATCAGCCCTTTAGGAAAAACGAACGACTCACCGGGCCTCAATTGTTGTGTATAAAGCCTGTTCGTTGTATCGACGAAGCCCACCAGTAGTTCGCCCTTGAGACATATGGTCACCTCAGAGGCCCGTGGGTGCGAGTGAGGTGGGACCAGGCCGTCGGGTGATATATCGAGTCGGGCCATGGTTAGGCCCTGGGTGTGGAGGCCCGGTAAATTGGATATGTTGGTGAGGATGATGTTGAACCCGAACGGGCTCTTGCTGGTGTTGCCGGGCTTGGAAAGGGCCGAGGTTGCAAAATGCGACGGGCTGGCTAGCTTTGGGTCGATGCACGATGGCCCGTTCATGTGAATGGTCTGAGGCCCATGAGTGTTCGCGATACAATAGTCTTGAAGGGGTTCTGGGTCTGAGGCTGCTTGGCCCAACAGGAGAGCTAAGCCTAGCAAGAAATGTAATATGGCATTGGCTCTCATGGTTTGGAATATTACTGGCTAGAATCTGTTTTTACTAACTTGATGCCAAAGGCCACTTCTCGTACGTGTTTTTGTTTGTGAGTAGCTCAGACTTGATCCGGAAGATTGGGAGTTGATTCGGTTAAGTGTTTTTGTGATGTTTTGTATGGTACGAATGTGTCGGCTGATTGTTCTGTAATGCTATTATCATTAGAATATATGAAGGGTAGTTCATATAGAGAATGGAACAAGCAATTGGTTTGAAATGGAGTAACTTAAGGGACAATGGAGGAGGAAGATCAAGATGGAAGGCAAAGCAAAGGGGGTTTGGGGACATGTTGGCATCAAATCCAGGAAGTTGATTGTGCTTGTTGAGAATAATAGAAACCCACGTCGAATACGATGTAAGGAATATAAATATATATATGTAGATTTTGAAATACTTAATTCATTATTAATTGATTTTAAGATAGAATCAAGAGCTCTAATAATGTTGGTTGAGATTTGGAGGTCATCGTCATGAAACTAGTAACAGATCGGCATATGAACTTAGCCCACCAATGAACACAGTTAATCATGTCATTTTGAATCAAACAAAAAATGGCAAGCAGACAGATGCAGTAATTTTTCAAGAACAACAGCTGTCCACACAAATTCGGACAAAAATAAAACGTTAAAACGGCAAAGAATAAAAAACAAGCGGTGCTAGGTCACGTGCGCTCCACCCTCCCAAGTCCCACCTTCCCCATTATTGAATCGTGGGTCACTCTCAAAATGGCCACTTAATCACACTATCCATTCACTAATCAATCCCACTAAACAATCCTTTTCCCATTTTGCCCTCACACATTCCAAATCAATCCAACCCCTAACCTTAATTCACTCACTAATTGTGCTCACATTAGTGATTAGTCACTTTCCCTTGCCTTTGCTTCCTCAAAAAAGACAACTTTCACCATCATCACTGTAAGGGACTGCTTAGATTTGCTTCAATCCACTGTTTCACCAACTGGGTGTTCTTTGAAATGAATGCTTTTTGCTTTTATTTTGGTGGGTTTTGGGGGATTTTGATTTTCACGGTGGTATTCTGGTGGTGGTTATTCAACTAGGCAACGGTTAAAGGTTGAATTTTGTTTCTGTTTTTGTTCTTTTTATTTTGTGGGTACGAAAAGAATTCAGTTCATTGAAGGAAAACACAGACATTATCACATGGGCATGGGACACCATTCATTTTTCTTCACTTCATTTCCCTCATTCTATTATGTCTCTTGTTTGTCCTCATTTCTGATGTGTTGTTTCATCTTCTTGCTGTGAGATTTGGAGTGCTCAGATCCCTGTCCAAGTTGAGTTTTGTGTGGTTCATGTTTGTTTGAAGCAAAAGTTTTGCCTTTTTCACTTTTTTGCAGTTGAGGGTTTGGGTTTTGATGGTTCAGTGCTGATTTCTGTTTCTGGGTATTTTGATGGGTGAATCTGTAGTTGATGCTCCAAAAGTTGAGAACAAGGTAAACCCATCTCTTGTCTGTGCTTTACAAAGCAACCCTTTTGGTAGATTTGGTTTAATCATTGTTGTGCTTTCACTTTTGCATATGCTTCATGGTTCTTATACTATGAGTATCTTTTGGATTACTATCTTTGGTTGTATATTCTGTATATTTGAGTAGCTTTTCGGTATGAAGATTCAATTGGGTTGTGAGTTTTGTCATGATTTTTGTGTAAGCAGATGGGTGAATCTGGTGCCATGGATGTTGGGGCTCTTCATGTATCAGTGTCTTTTGGTAGATTTGAGAATGATTCTCTGTGTTGGGAGAAATGGTCTGCTTTCCCAGCAAATAATAAGTACTTGGAAGAGGTTGAGAAGTTCTCTACTCCTGGATCTGTGGCTCAGAAGAAGGCTTATTTTGAAGCCCATTACAGGAAGATTGCGGAGCGAAAAGCTGAACTAGTGGATCAGGAGAAGAAGAATGGTGGTGATTCGGTCGATTCTGAACATGTGAACCAGTGGGATTCAGGAAACAGTAAAGTTGTTGAGGCTATAGATCATGCTAAATCAAATGGCCACAGCTCATCAAATGGAGTTGAGCAAGCGATTATGGAAACCTTGGGGAAAAGTGAGAGGAATGACCATGCCAATGGAATTGATGTAAATGGAGAAGCGAGTTATTTGAGGACTGAGTCTGGTAGTAGCATTGCCATTGAACCATCATTAGACAGTTCAGCCGTTGAACCATCGATGGATAGTGCACTTGTTGAACCACCAAATGCTACTGTAATCGTTGAACCACTGAAAGCCGGGGAAATCGCTGCACAACAGATACCCAGTTTGATCACTGAATCAAGTATTGAACTAGATACTACCTCTGAAAGTGAGGACCTTCTGCCACCAACTGTGGATGCTAATGTTGAATTGCATGGCGATTTAGACAATCTCAATTTGAGTGAAGCAGAAGAAGTTTTTCTGGTGAAAGAGGATGCTCCTTCTTCAGGATCACTCGAACAACTTGATAATGCGAGGAGCATTGACGCTACTCCAGGAGCTACCACTACCAGTGGTCGGAGAGTCTATTCTGAAGGTTCAAAGAAAACTGAAAAGGTAATTCTCATTCGCGAAATATCTTTGGATACTAAGGGTGCTTAGTGCTTCATTTAGTGCCTGAATTGACTAGTTTCTTATGTTATATATCCTTCTCTTTAATCAATCCAGGTTACTTTTGTTAAAAAGCCTTCTCATATATCTAGCACAAAGAAGAAACAAACTGCACCAGCAGTGAGATCACCCGTTGTGTCTACCCCCAAGCCGCAGAAGTCAGCTGTGGCGAGACCTGTTTCATCTTCCAAAAAGCGAGCTTCGGAGAAGAAAACTGGTTTGACCCCAGTGACGAGCAAGAAGAGTGCTCCGGCTGCTAGCAGGACCGTTGCTGCTCCATCTTTACACATGTCTCTGAATTTAGATCCATCAAATTCTGATCCTGGTTTGCTTGTCACAATGAGAAAATCCTTGATTATGGAAAGAATGGGAGATAAGGACATTATTAAACGAGCTTTTAGGACTTTCCAGAACAACTTTGGTGAAGTTTCATCTCCTAGCCTCGCCAAATCATCATCCACGCAGCAGGTTGAAATCCTTTCTTGATAGTTTGATGCTCTGCATACCAGAGAAGAGTACTTAGATTGGGATTATGTGTTTTTCATTACAAAATGGAACAACTTTAAGATGTGTACCATTTTTTTTTTTTTTTTTTTTTGAGAATTTTAAGATGTGAACCTTTGCTCGCAGCTTCCTCGTAAGGAGACAGAAAGAAAAACTTGGGCTTCAACAACTCCTCAAAGAAGTAATGGCAGGTAATTGCCTCCACACATGCTTGTGAATATTTACACATTGCTTTATGTTTATGCACATCTCTATGTTCGAGATTTAAAATCAGAGTAAGCTTCTTTCATTATCTAAATTGTAGGACGGGCGATTCTAATAAGAAGACCTTCAGTGGACAACAAAGTACCAGAATGACCCCAACATCCCCTGGGTATGACTTCTATCCATTGTTCCACAATATGAATCTGTCTCGATTCTAAGTAAGTTAGAGGAACAAGCTGTATCCTTGTTCTCAAGCCACAGCTAAGTCAAGATTGCCACATGGGAGGGCTCGTGCATATCCTTTTATGCCTAGATTTTTTTTTAAATGTAGTCTTCGAATGGCGGTGACTTGAAGCTATGTAACATTCTTTTTGCCATTGCTTGCGCATCTCGTGTCTCATTTTGCTTTGCAATTAGTACACTCCTTTAGCCGATGTTGCCCTCATGCTGTATACAGTTGAGGTTCTATATGAATGTATTTCATATCATCTCATCTTGGCCATTACCTGATCAGATCATTGCTGAAAGCCACGAGTTCTGGAAAAAGTAGCTCAACCTTTTCACCTTCTTTTGGCACGAGGAGTCATGATAGGGGCGAGAAGCTGAAAGGGGTA
Organism: Drosera spatulata; assembly: GCA_035668315.1. Lineage (NCBI taxonomy): Eukaryota > Viridiplantae > Streptophyta > Magnoliopsida > Caryophyllales > Droseraceae > Drosera > Drosera spatulata. The sequence goes on along the minus strand of JAOVYX010021201.1, from coordinate 11,506 downwards.
TTGTTCACTTTAGGCGGCTTTTGTATCTGTGATGTTTGGCGCTTCTGGCTTCTTTTCCTACATTTCTGATTCTCGTGCATGCATGTTCTGATTGTTTTTCCAGTTTACTAAAAAGACTGGGGAAGACATCAGTGCGAAAGATACGGAGAGAATGCTTCTCAACTCTAAGATAAAGGTGCATATTGACAGTGTCTTAATAATATCTATTTGAAAGTTGTAGACTGAAATGGTGATAAAAAGGCGTGTGCTTATTACATTGGAAGGGATTTTTAGTCAGGATTATTATAGGAAGGTTGTAATGATGCTTTGTCACTGGCTTGGTATGGATTTCTAATTGTTCAAATAAATTCACGATCTGGCATTCTGTGAAAATGTTTTAAAGCTGTTGAAACCTTTTCTAGAACAGTCACCTATCATGAGATGGATGGTATTTGCGTATGCAATGCTTAAGGATTTTAAAGAACAAGTCCCCTTGCTATATGCTGATAGAAGGCACTAGCGCGTGCAGCCGGAGAAAGCAAGTAGGATCCAATTCCACATACCTGCACATTTCTAAGTCCAGCAGCGCATTAGGCTGAATGCCTTCTAGATTGTTAATCCATGATTTGTAGTGTTATTCCTGATCCTCTAGTTAAACCAGTTCATCAATCCCATGTCAAACAATGGTGAGGAATTTCAACTGTGTTCTAGGGCCTATTATTTGTGTTCATTCTTTCATCTTTGTTGATTACAGGCGCAGAAAGATGTGGAGCTGAAAAAGCTACAACAAAGCCTTAACTTCAAAGCCAAACCACTACCAGCTTTCTATCGGGGATCCGGGGTAGCGAAAAGTTCTGCACGTAAGGTATGTATGTCACTAGTTCTATCACGGCACTGCTGAAACACTCAGGTTTAGCCTTCGGTTGATCAAAACTGGTGTTCCTGTGTCCCTATCAATAAAAACTGGTTCTTAGTCTCTCTAGAATATTCGGCTGCACTGAATTCTTGAGTATGCTTTGTTTACCATTTTGGTCGGCATATTGTCGTCTTTACCTCATGGGCCTTGTATGCTCTGATACAGAAGGATGTGAAGTCTGAATTGAGTGGATGATTCATGGATGGTTTCCCATCAGAGGGCTCCGGTTAATCCGGTGAATCTGCTGTCAGGTGAATATGCACCATACAATGGAGTTGAATGGTGGTAGAAAAAGTCCGGAGTATATAGTTTCACGATCTGAGGTGAATTAGATGTATAAAAGATCAAATTCCACTTTTGTGACTAAAGTACCGGTATGGTCAGTTTTTGTTACTTAGCCTACGTCAAATGTGCTGCATTTCGATCTCGACATGTCACTAAATGATGTATTATCTTCTGAAAGGTGAGTACTTTTATGTTCTTGATGAAGGGTTGGAGCTTTTAATTTAGTAGACATCAATTTTGCGGTGATTTATCCTACTCATCCATGGTAGATGTGTACTAGTTGAAATGGTGATCGTTCGTGTTGAGTTTGCTCCCTTGTCATCCTTCGTATGGTGGAATAGTGCAATGTGTTGCAACTCCTCTTTGCAAAAAGGTTGATGGGTAACCTGTGCCAATTACTCCTCTTTGAATTCAACTTCACTCAATTGGCGTTTTACCATCATCATGAGGGTGTGGGATTCTTAGCTGATATCCTTCCTATTATTTTGATGGGTATATAGGACGATATAAGTTTTCATCGATATTACGGGATGATCAAATATAATTTTTTTGATAAAATAGTATAAAATCTTAATGATAATATATATTATGTATTATAATCTGAAATTAATAAAAAGTATAAATCGTGTTATTTTGATGAATAATGAAAATTTTCAAATTATTTATAAAATAATATATAAAAATATTATAAAATTTATAAAAGGTGAAGAACAAGTATGATGTCTACTCATCCCAACCATCCAACAGTACGAAAAAAAATTACAATTATATGTGATGTCATTCCCTTCATTTGATCATGTGCCGTAGTGGGACAGTACAGCAGGTAATCCCGCTCCCATGACACGAATGGAGCCACGCGCCCCAAAAAAGACGCCGGCGTTCTTTTTGAAAACCGTCGCTGTCTCCAGCGAAGACACTCGTGCTTGTAAACACGCAAATCAATGCGGCGACATGATGCAGTGGATTGCTCCGCGATTCGGAAAAGCGCATTTCGATCTCCAGAAGAACAACCTCAACGGCAACTGAACAACACCGAAAAGGTCAGTCCTTATATTAACGTGATTTGATTGATAACATGTCGAAATCTGGGCTTCTTTGGTTGATAACTTTTGGGGGAAAAGATCAACTGGTTGGAACGTTGTAGAGGCATGAATATATCAATTGGAGATTCGTCACGGTATAAACGTATTAGAATTGGAATGCGCTTCTGGCAAATGAATCATGTTTAGACAGGGTTGTGCAAGCGACACTTGTTTATGTGATGATACTTTCGGTTGTAGGATTACACTCCATAGGCTGTTGAATACTAGGTAGAGAGATATCACATTGGTGGAAGTCACATAAGGGGAGATTACGAAGGATAGGCGCTGGCTGCTTCATTATAGGACAAGGGTAGGGTGGGATCTTACTTGGCTGAAGTTGATGAAGGTTACAAGCTGGAAGAGGGATGAGAATGAGAACCCGATAGTCCTTTTGTCACGCAGCTGTGGTCTGCCCTTCCGGCCATGTTATTTATTTATTTATTTATTTATTTTATCTTTCGATAATTGGATTACTAGCAAAGTTCATAGATCGCCAGGAGCAGCAATTTTCATGGCAATCCAGTGCTTACTAAACCACAAGAAACAGCAAATTCAGCCAGAATGACCGACACAAAGAACAACAGCCTCTGTAATGCATACAATAGAGTTAATGCCAGCTCAAGTCATTTTCCCAGTCATCAAACCAGTCTCCGGCCCCTAATAACCAAACCCAGCATCACCTGCATCTTCGACTTAGCTGGGCACCAACCTTACAAACCAAACCTTCCGTGAAAACTAGTTTTGGATAGTTGAACGAAAACAATGTAAATTATACTAAGAAGATAAACTCTCAGCGTTTTTCAAGGATTCTAACAAAAAGCTCATCTTCCTTGGTGGTCATAGATTCATAGTAGCAGGCAAATCATAACGCAAATGATTGAATGATCACTCTTCCTTCAGTTCTTCCCGTTCCCCTTGTTTCCATCCGGTCAAATAAAAGAAAATAACCAAAAAAAATTAAAAAAAATTACAACTGTAGTTCCGTCATCCTCGATGCTGTATATATCTTATGTACATCAAATGATCTTCCCTTAGGCATAATATTGTTAGGAATCATCGTCCGAGTCACTTCTACTTGATTTATCGGACAAGAAATGTTGTGGTAATCTTGGGAAAGTCACCCGAGTACGCAACACATCAGGTGGGGATGATGGTGGTGAGGATGGTGGTGATGATGAAGAGGAAGCTGCATTACCAGCTCCTGCTGGTTTCCTCTGTTGCAAACCACGAGCAATCTCGATGCAGGCTCGGTCCACCATGCCTAGGAAATCCTTCACTATGATGAACAGCTGAAGCGAGAGTTTATCCTTTGGCACACCAGACTGGTAGTACTGTGTTGTCTTCTTCACGATGTTCATGACCCTTGTCTCCTCTTCTTTTACGTCCTTCAGCTCGCCTTCGGCTGCCTCTATGAAATCTTTCATTTCCTTGACAAAAGATCCTCCGTCTGTCTCGCACTGTATCACGAGTTTCCTGGTCTCAGAAAGGCGGAATGTTACGGATGCAATGGTGTTCATGAGGGTGTCATGATCTATTGAAGCGGCTTTTTTGACATTTGAGAACTCTGAGCTGAGGCCACCCACGACCGGTAATCCAAGCTTTATGAACTCTCTCTCCCTTTCTTCTTTTGATGTTGATTCCTGTGTTGTTTGGGTGCTAGAGGTGATATTGGTGTTCCTGCCAGTGCTGTTGCTACGAGTCAAGCTGTTGTTTTGGGAAATTAGGCAGCGTCTTCCCTCATTTCTCACCACCTCATGCACGACGAAATGAAGCAATGTTGTCTTCCCGTCACTGCTTTTATAATCTGAGAGCTTTAGCAGTGTTGTGAGGTTAAAAGCCTTTGCATTCCCTCTCGAAGTTCCAGCATTTAAGCGATTGCCTGCTTTGAGGATGGCCTCCAAAAGCTTCAAGAAAACCCCTCTGTTTCTAAGCACATTGCAAGCAGATTCTATCGTCTGAAGAGATTCCTTGAGTTGCGGGATCTCAGAGTAGTAACTCAATCTGAAAAGCATGGCATTGACTCTTGTAAACGCTGAAGGGACAGCCTTGAGGAGGTAGTACAGAAAGGATTCAGCATCTGCAAGCCTTGAAGGATCCCCGTTAAAGGCGAGGATCTGAGATGCTTCCTCCTCGGTTGGTGCTATCCTTGCGAGCTTCTCTAGGGTATCCGAGATTAGGCCTTTTCCGTCTAGCAGCCTATCTATCAACACATCTCTAGGGACGCTCAGCGAGCGTAGTATGATCGCTATGTTCTGAGACCTTCTGCCTTCTAGGATGAAAGGTTTAGCTGATTGGTTCGAGCCTCCAGCTGCCTCGTTCTTGCCTATTGAACTGCTTTCTTTGGGTGACCTGCGATTTGTCGCAACGTATCCAAAGAGCGCTTCCATCATGTCGCCATTGTACCTAAAGAAGAGAACCCATCAGACATGAAAACCATGATATGACAAAGGGGAGAAAGATTGAACCGAGAATGGAGTCAACTTACTGGAAAGAGCCTTTCTCAATCTTGTTCCACACCATGGAATGATCTGCATTGACATTAACCTTCTCCCAGTGCAATGCTTTCATCTTAACCCGATCATTCCCTGCTCCATCGACCCCTTCTCCTGACGTTGGCCCTTCTGCCTCAGCTTCACCTTTCTCCTTCTTTGGTATTGCTTGCATCCTCAAAGGCACCGGTGCACCTGGTCTTGGCGGTGGAGGTGGCGGTGGTGCTTGGTTTCTTTTCGGAACAAGTGGTGGAGGTGGCGGAGGGGGTGGAGTTGTTGATGCAACAAGAGCTGGCATTGATGGCGGCGGCGGTGGAGGTGGAGGTGGTGATGGAACCAGAGCTGGCATTGGAGGCGGTGGTGGAGGCGGAGGCGGGCTATTCCTTTTAGGCACAGGAGGGGAAGGCGGCGGAGGGGGAGGTGGTGATAAAGAAAAAGATGACGTCGACGACGACGGTGATCTTGGTGGGGCTTGGGCGAAGACAGTGTCTCGTGGCGGTGATCCTAGAGCTATATCAGGGTGAACTTGACTATAAGATGTGGACGATCTTCCTCTAGCAAACGATTTTCTCCCATTGTTCCCCCGATCCAATACCTCTCGTTTAAAACTGTTGTGTTTCCTGCTACCTTCAAGCTTCTTCCAATAAAGCACATCCAACCCATTCTCATCAACTATCAAACCCCTTATGTTACCATTAAATCTTACGAACTCTGATTCTCTCGTCGCCGCTGGCGCTCTAGCGGCGAAAACGTTGACATCCCGGGGTTCCCTCTGTTGTCGTCGCCTTGCATACATACACTTGGTGCATAAAAAGAATACAACAGCGGCCACGACCAGGGTGGCCGCTGCTGTTGCACCAACTGCTGTGAAAATTGCCTTCTTGGACGTTGGTGACGGCGATGACTTGACAGAGCCATCACCAGGTGGTGATGATGATGGCAGGCTAGCCGGTGGAGACGATGCTGGTGGGGTTGGTATTGTTGATGGAAAGAATGTTTGGATGTTTTGAGGGTTACCTGATTGGCATACAGAAGAAGATATGAAACAATGAAAGAACAGAAACAATAAGCAAAAGAGCTTCGTTTGTGTTTGGATCATCGACACCATTGCTATCGCGCGATCATGAAAATCTCAACGAATCCATTTGATCACGAAATTCTCGATGAATCAATTGTTGATTGAAAGTGTATCTTGTGTGCACCTGGTTTGGACATCTTCAATGAGAAAGGGGGAGCAGCTGGCCTTTTAGCAAAGCTTTGGTGTTTGACGGCGCAGGCCGAGAAAATGCCTGAAATGACTGAATTACCCTTTCGATTGAAATAGAATTAGGTGGGAAATACAGGGTATTCTTGGAATTCTGTTGCAGTGTCTCTTTCCAGAAATTTGAGTTGAATGGGTAAATGTGTTATCCTTTGTGTGAGTGGGATGACATTGTCACATGATATGAGATTGCATACTTTGTTTTACTTGTTCTCATTTCATAACTTCACACGGTTTGGTTGTTGGGAGATTGTAGTGGTTTGATGATATGGTTTTGGCATGTTTGATGCTTTTATGTATATTCTGCTCTAGATTCTAGATTGTTTTACCGGCAAAAGAAACTATTTAGCCGGCAAGCTAGAATCGGGATATGGGTAGGATATTTCATGGTATTAGTAGGATGCTCGTGATGATGCCATATGATCTGAGTTTTTTTTCATTCATGGTTAAGTTCGATTAATGTACTTTTGAGATCATAGTTCTGGTTATCTGATATGATGCTACGTGGTACATATTGGCCTAGAAGATGAGGCTTAGGAGATGTGTATGCCTGGATTTTGAACCGTGGCCTTCTTGTGTAAAGTATTGCTTTGTCACTGTGCATTAAGTCGAGCACTTTGCATAAACTATAACTTATATCATCAAGAATAATCTCTTTTGGACGAGAAATATTAACAATAATTATTTTTTGACGTGATGATTTGAAACTTCTCATTCATTTCATTGATAATTTGTGGATTTGATGTGATTTCAGATGAATCAACAGAGGAGAAGTTCTAGAAAAGGAAACATCAAATTGAACGTTTAGTCAAGCAAGGAGTTGGTGGTTTTGAAAGAACACTTCAAGAAAGAAGCTGCTGGATAATGGTCAGCCCATCTCCACTAAAGCCTTCACTTGATATCGATTTTTTGGTTCTTTTTTTTTTTAATTAAATGATCATGCTGGTGGGGTTGGTTTGAGGTTTCTAGTATTTTCAGCCACATTTTTCTCACTTTGAGTTCCTAATATGGGAAAGAAAAGGTTGAACTTAATGGTTTAGTTGGAGATTCGAGATGACAAAAACAGAATATGATGAAGCAAAAGTGAACTCTTTTTCTCTCACTTTTGTTTGTCCCCTTTGGTATGTTAGGTTAGAAGCCATTGTATGAAATCACCTCATTTCGGGTCGCCTTTCACAGTTTCACTGAAGGCTTGGCTTGTTTTGGTTTGAATATTATGGGATAGGAACTTAGGATCATTATGATTTTAAATCTTTCGTTTGGATTGGTAGTAAATAGTTCGTGTTCTTGAGCTTGACACGGAACAAGAACTGAGTTATATAATTGATACCGAACCATGGGAGTAACTTTATGGTGAAATTGTCATTATGTCGCGATGACTCTCTCCGATAGAAATAGTATTTAGCTTCGAAGTGCATGAGAAAGCGCATGAGTTTTAGATGGATTTTAATTTTTCGACATGTATGCAGGATATGCAATGACGAATAAGCTTTGCTTATGTTTATGTGCATTTTATCATAGGATATACGAGAAGGAACCAGCTGGGCCTTTAGCATACTTTGCAAAAATGGGCCAGTCCATTTTATGGCCCGTCACTGGATTGTACCAAGCATGAGCTACCAGGCCTAGTTCAGCTCAGGAGTATTAATCATCATGGGAGATTTGTGCATGGAGATGATAGGGCAAGCTTATGAGGTACGTTGTCCTTCACCATTCATATCTTGTGATCTCGATTTTGTCTTATCTATAGAGTATCTTCTCGATAAGAAGTTTCTGACATTGGCTTAAGTTGATTACTAGTGTAAGGTTCTAATATCTCCAACCAAGTCAGGCAATTTCATGAGAGACAACGAATATGGAAGAAAACTTAGATGACCTACCGCGACCATGACCAAGGTTACATACAGAATCCCCGATCTAATATAGACATGGTTGTGTCTCCATTTGGACCATACCCGTTATCTCGTAGATATCATGAGACGTTAATATATCTCGATTCGAGCATTTACGACAGTGGTTTCTCTTATCTTTCTTCTCGTCGCAATAAAACGGTTAGTCCTAGGATTTGACTATCAAGTGGAAGTGGAAGAGATTTCATAGGATCGTGGCCGGAATGGATTAGTCATGGACGAAGGACCACTAGCATAACGAAAGCAAGGTAAAAGGGACGTCGATGATCCTATTGCATATCTCATCAACTGGAATCATTAATATGAAACAAACTCAAATTATCATAAGAGCTGAAAAGCATGTCCAAAGTTCACCAACGACATAATCCATTGTTTTGGTTTCATGATTGTGTTTGGACCAGAAATGGATCTTCATCATCTTCATGTCCTGTTAAAGGAAGAGGGAGCTTGGCCTCTTGCTCAACAGTCTTGTAAGAAAATACTACTCGTAAGAGCATTCGCAGCAGTGTCCCTATAAAACTTCTTATCTTTTTTTGGGTATGGGAAGACTTCTTATCTTTATATTTAGGAAATGCAGAAAAAAAAGTACACCCAACAAACTCCCTATTCCTATCTCTATCTCTAAGTGACTCTCTATACTATATTTTTTCTCCTATTTTTAGGGAATGAAAATTAAAATCCCTAAATCATTTTTTTTTCTTAATTTATGTTCTTTATGATTAGATGATAATTATTTAAACTTAAAATAAATTATAAAGTTCTAAAAAACATTTATTTATATTTAAATAATTAATAAAGTCATTTTTAAAAGGAAAAAATTTCTTTTGAAGGAAATTTTATTTACAACAAGTGACGATACAAGTTTATTTTTCTTATTAGAAGTTAAAAAGATGATGTTTTAAATGTATAGGGAGTCAATATAAAGAATCTGTTAGACAATTGAGTAAAAATCTTTATCTTTATAGTAAAAAAATACTATAACACTGTATAATAGGAATAAGGATAGAATAATTGATGCGAATGGTCTAATATACTTTATTAAGACCCTTGTTTGGCATGGTTTATGATTCTTGATTTATGTTTAGCATTCTGTGACTAACGAATCCAAACTGTTCGATATGGATTTTCTGTTTCAGAAATAAGAATCAGAAGTAGAAATTGAATTGCATACAAAGCGGATTTCATTTTCCGACGTTGAATTTTTTTTAGATAATAGTACGTAAGACTCTGTTTTCCTATAATCTTTTTATTTGATGTACATGATTTTGATTTCTGGGTTTTTTTTCATTATGTTATTGATTTTGGATTTTAATATTTTAAATAATTATACTAAAGAATGCCTTAATTGATCTTTTACAATACTATCTCCGTCTCAAAAAACTTACAATCGATTGATTTGGCACGATAATTTATATATGTGTTCGTTTTTTATTGTAAAGATTAATCCGTCCTTTGATTTATACAAATGAGAGAAGTAATAAAAAGAATAAAAAAAATAATAGAATGGGTTGATGTAATATAAAATAAATTATAAGAATACTTTGATATTTTTATTAAAAAAATAAAAAAAATAAAATTATAATTTAATTTAATAAATGTTATAATTTTTTTGGACGGAGAAAATATTAAACTGTGTCGTTAGTGTTAACTCTCGATTAAGTGTTCCTGTATGAGAGGCCCATAGAAAGGGAACCGAGGAGGGGACATGATCTTGCCAAGAAATCTTTTTAGGTCCACAAGGAAAGGAGAAAGGTTCAAAACATCAAACCTACTTTGCATGTCTAATTAACCATGTTGTATTTTTGTGGTGTAGATGTTCATCCATATATTCTCATCTTTTCTAACTAGACATGGTAATCTCCTTCACCTACCTAGCCCTTTTTGTTATAAATCCCTATGTGTGTGGGGGAATCATATCAATTTCATATCTTTCACCAAATCACAATAACATCTTTTTGGTACTCTTTTCATCAATTCCTTTGTTTTTAGGCATTTTTAGTCCCCACTAGTTGGTTGCATCTGTTTTGATCAACCCTTTCACCTAAACTGTAGGCTCTTGGGTAAAGACTCTACTGTTGAGACACAAGCCTATAATGCATGGTGTTAATATTAGGTTTTGGCAAATTGAGCTTTGAGCTTATCCTTTTCTTCATAGGTGGTTGATTCTTGGAGATTTAATCCTCTATTTTGATTGGTTAAAAATCGCATTCCCTCCCCGGGTTTCCATGTAGCTTCCTCTCGAGAATCTTGCGGATAGCCGAAATCAAACCCTAATAATGACTGGTAGTTTGGAGCATAACTTAGATTGGAAATCGGAGCACGGGTTGTGGTGCTGTTCATTGTCACAGGATATTATGCTATGTACATGTAGCTAGGAATGATACTGAAGCGGGTTCACGAACCAAGTTTACCCAACTTTTGAAAGACTGAGCATGCATTGTTGTATATGAATCGAATCAAGTTCATCTCAATTTTAAAGCTTTTTGAGAGCAAGTTCAACCCAATAGGCATATTGGATGTTATAGTCAAATTATAACAATGTCTTAGACATATTGTATTTCAATGAACAAGTCATACCATGATAAATTTAGCATTTTGTCAAATTTTATGTTAAATATAACAATGAACATGACAATGTTATTTTTTGCATGCCCATGAAATTTGATGTACAAATCCCAATACAAAGAAAAACAATCTACATGGCATTTTTATATCCATTGATTTGTCACATATCTATTTTATAACACGAATTTCACTTGAACAACGTTGCTAAATTATAGTAAATTTATATTGTTCATTAATAAAATATAACTTTGTTTAGACCAAAATAACCTGTAGCGTTGGACTTGCTCTTATGAGTCGAACTTTGGCTTGCATGACTTTGCTTGATAAGCTAACAAGCTCATTCTCCTATTGATAATGAAGCGTTATGATACAAGATCAAGAAACTGATGCGTCGAATATCACAATCAAACAAATGATCAAACACGAACAATAACTATAACGACAACTCACGAGATTTAATATGAGAAAATCTGAACATCAAAAGAAAAACCACATAATCGATGGATTACAATTATTTGTCTTTTCCAACTCTCTCAATTTTATTTTATGTTTTGCTTAAATCCTAAACAAATTTCTAAACCCACCGATAAAAAAAATAAAACCCTGAAATCGAAGAAAACAGACGTAGCCCAAACAGGCCCGCACGACAACTGGAGCCCATGCACAGCAACTTCATGATGCGGCCAGGCATAGCCCATGTTGTCCCTGCATGCCGGTGTTGCACCTCCTTCGTCCTTTCCTCTTCTGCACCTCCTTCGTGCTTCCCTCTTCTCCTCGCGTATCAGTTGCACGAATCTTCATGAATTCTTTGATGATGATTTCAACATGAAGCTTACAAGTTGGGGGAAGTGATCAAAGCTAGAACGAAATTTATTGTAGTTTTGCTGGAGATTCATAACATATACTCCATTTTCCATGGTCTTGATGGAATGGAACCACTTTCCATTCCATCAAGACCATGGGAGAGTGTTTCCATGGACTTCATAAGTGCCTTGCCAAAATCCGAAGGGTGTGGGTCG
>JAOVYX010021200.1:0-16059 GCA_035668315.1 Drosera spatulata | reverse complement strand
TTTTCTATTACAAATATGGGAAAAAAACTCTTTATCAAAAAAAAAAAAAAAAAAAAAAACTGAGAACTTCAGCAAGTAAAGCGAACTCATGCAATTCCAACTCATCCAGATCTAAATTACAGCAAGATCTTACTTCTTCTTTGACTGCTGCACAATTAAGCCGTCCGAAACAATGAATTGTCGATCCCAGACTTCGAATTCGAGATGCTACTCTCAACTTTTCACAAAATTCGTTAAACCCTAAACCAAAATCCGAATCAAAGATGATAATTACAGTTCCAATTGAGTTGGAGTAAGGGACAGGAAACTTGCGGATTTCATGCTCGAGGTCGTCCATGAATGCGCCGAGAACTGGTGGAGACGATAATGGAGAGCAAGATCCAGTGGAGTTGGTGACGATAATAGAGAGGGAGCATGTTTTGGTCTGGTTTCGACAAGGCCAAGCAAAATGATAGAGTCAACGTTAATGGAGAGGGTGAATGGCATGGTCAAGAATAATAGCAACTAATCAATACATTTGTATTGGTCGATTAATTAGGAAATTGGTGGTCAAAAGATGACTAAATAACATATTGATCGTTATAATTTTTTTTTAAATAAACGATCAATATATTTTATGATTAATATTTTAAATTGGTTGTTCTGATTACAACTAAAAATTTATCAAAATTAATAACAAAAATACTTTTATCATTTTTAATTGTGGAGATGGGTGATATTAGCATTAACCTGACCAATTTATCAACAACAATTGAATATGTGAATGATTATTCGATTCTTATCAAGATTTTAATAGTTCGAAAGAGAGTAAATATTCAAATACGTACCATTGAAGAATCCTAATCATGTAAGATATTTTCATATTTCATATTTGAGGAAAAGTAATCGAGTTTATAACATGAATTTCATTGTCTTTTATCATGACCTATATCCTTAATTGGACCTAACGACCAAGCAGATATCAAAGGAAATGTAAACGCCTGGGTGGCTTAGCCCCACCTTCATCATACTTACCCTCGACCTTGATTTTGAGTTGAAACTCAAAGTTTTAATACGTTATGAGAACCCAATAATTAAATTTAAGGATCCAATATTTCATGTCATTCAAATATATATCTGGGTTTTAAATTTAAAGGAGACATTCATGCAAAAATTTATGTTGAGAATAATTTATGCCAATCAAATAAAACGAAAATACAATAATGTATTTTTAGATTTTGGATTATTTCATTTATCGTCAATTAATTATACGTTGGATCCTAAAAGTTTAATATATTTCGATTCCATGTATCAAGTTGTCCATTTAGATTGCATGTGATTGTAACCTACTTGAATCGATGATGGTTTGGTCTTGTTAACAATCATTGTAACGAGAACCCGAAAAAAGTAGGTAGTTAGATTGACATATTGTTATAGACTAAAAAATTCTCTCTCATGTTATTAATAAATAAATAATGTCTAATTATCTAGAAATTATATTTTTCTTCATTATTTTTTATAGGTGATACACAACTTATTTTTTTGCCAGTTGATCATTTTTTTGAAAAAAATCGAACCCATGTACGATTATGCCCCCTCTTACATACTATCTTCGTCCCAAAATATAACGAATGGTTTGATGCGATACGTGGATTTATGTATTTGTTGAATTTTTATGAGATTTAGTGAAGAAAGAGTATTTTTTTTCTAGTGATAGTGAGATGTAAGTGGGTTTAAAAGAGAGAATTAGAGAGGATGAGGAGTAGGAAGGTGATGAGTGTACTGCAGTAGATGATGATTTGTTTTTCTATTTTTTATGTGAAAAGATTATTAAATATGATATGTTGGTTATATTTAGGACGACTCGAATAAAAAAATATGGTGTATAATATGAGACGAAGAGAATATTTTGTTTCCTTATTTATTCAAAAATCAAACCCTAATAATCCAACAACGCCATCCCCACCCAACCTCCCTCACCAAACACCACCACTAAATATCAACCCGGTCAATACTGAACACCATTATCATCACCCTCCAAGCGCAATCCTTCATCATCGACCAACACAATCCGATATCCATGAACACCACCACCATCGTCTTCGGCGCGCGAGCTCTTTTTGGGTTTATATCCTTGAAGAGGTGATGGTGAGGCTTGCTGGCTTCTTTGTTGTTGTATTTGTCCATGCATTGTCTACTTCGGAGGTTGGAGATGATGCTAACGTTGGTATAATTCAGATTTGAGTTGGATTTGAAAGCAAGCAAAACGTACTGTTCTAATCATTCGCGTACTGTTGATAATGGTGTTTGATTTCAGAAGTACTGTTTGAAACAGTGTCCCTTCTGATATCAGTAGTCATTGCCATGGATGTCAAGAGGGTGCTCTGTTTTGAGAAGTTGCTCTTTTTCGAGAAGATGCTTTGTATGATGTCAGTAATCATTGATATGAGTGAATGTAAAGTTCTATGTTTTTGAGGAAGGTGCATTTAGATCCAAATTAAGGCGAGTGATTACTTATGGATGGCGCACTGAATGATCAATAATAACAGTGTTCATAAAACTACACTCATTGTTATCTCCCGGGATCACAATGACGTCGACGGCTGCTACTGTGACGAATGGACAAAAATTTTAGGGTTAAGAATATTTTTGAGTTAGGAATAGTTTAAGCATTGTGATTTTATTGGTTTTTATCTGATTGTGTTTTGAATGGAAAGGGTAAAGTTGGATTTTTATTATTTATTGTAAATTACCTAAAACTACAAAAATTCAAAAAAATTATGAAAGATATATGCGAAAAGATAATTTTAAAAACATACCACTCATTAGTGTGGAAATGCTCAAGCACTCTGGCGCTCTGTTTCATGAAAACTTGATATTTTTCTCAGTTTTTTATATTTTTTGATAAATTTTTCAATTATTTATTTGATTGATTGATATAAAAAAAATTGATAGCATCAAATCATAATAAAAATCTTGGATTGACATGAACCAGTAATTCTCTGGTAAATAATTAAATTGAAAAAATGCTACATGCGTGCTGAAAAAAATTGGATTAGGGTCGGTGTTTATAGAGCACTTGCATTAGAATCTCTAAATTTTTTTTTTCTTTTCACTCTTCATCATACATAATGTTATAGTAAATTAACCTATAAAAACAAGAAACACTACATTAATATGATAATTTTATCAAATTTTTAATCTCATATTATAAGTTTTACGGTTTAACACGCATTATAACACATTTTTCAGTTTTTTTCAAATTTTTATCACATCAACACTCTAATTTTCACTTATATAGAATCTCTATTTAACATAATCTTTGTAGGGTAACATGGACTAATTAATTGATTCTACGATTTTGTAATCTAGGGTTTGACTAAATAAAGGAGAATGATACTTTGTTATTTGCTTTTATTTGACATTGAGCTGCTGTTTGGTCCACTTGTGCAAAAGCTTAATCTTTATGAAAAGAGGAAAAGGGAATGCATGGTGTGGAAATCGAACAAGGAAGTTAAAGCTTCTATTGTCAGTCCACCGTATGATTTTCCAATGAATAAAAGAAAACGTAGTTGGTCTCGTAATGCAAGAAGCAGGCCCGAGTGATGATGCCCACACTCTCTCACTGCACTTGCGTTGGATTATGTAAAAGAGATAACTTAAAATGTTAGATAGTTTAGATAATAAAAAGAAAAAAATTAAACAAATATTAGAATTTAACAAAATTTTTAATTATTATTTATAACGTATAATTATGAACAATGATATCATAAAACTGAGGATGCATCATTTTCTTATATAACTATTAAAAAATTAACTTTTTGCAAGTTACAACTACAGATCCAGTCTCTCCTCCGCGTGGCTTTCCCTCATCCTTGATCTCATCCCTCCAACTCCAAATCACCACACATCTTTCCATCTCCGACCCCAAGGTTGGACTCAATCGTCGCCTGAGTTAGGATATCAAAAACGACTACGATCGACGATGGCGACGGCAGGGATGACGTGGTGCGATGGAGAATGGAGAGGGGAGTGCAGTCAGCAGTGGGTGGTGTTGGGTGAGCCAAGGGCGATGAGTGCGGTGGACAAGGAGTTGTCGCGGAGGTTTGAGTTTGGGTTTGCGGAAAGACAACCGAGGAAAGGACATAAAATATTATTAACATATGGATGTAGATATATTTAGATAAACATTTAGATGTAACATATGATAAAAAAAGATTTTAGAAATTGAAATAAACAGATGAATTTAAATATGTAAAATAAAAATTTTGTTGAGAGATTTTGATATAATTGTTCTAATATTGCGTCTGAGCATATAAATAGGTTTGAGATAAAATAAAATGTAATATTCAAGCCGAATGAGGAAAGCAAAGGAGTAGGCTATTGTTTTCCATCCGTGGCTAGTACGGTCAGAATGAAATCCTATATTTTTTCATAAATTTGTTTATAGTTAAAATTTAGATTTAATATTAATTTTGAGATTTAAAATAATATAAAAAAGTTTAAATATAAATGAAATACAATAAATCAAAATAATTTTAAAAATAAATTAAATTTCATTTAAATAAAATAAAATAAAATAGAGTTCTTAAGAGGTAGCATTTTAAAGATTTTATTACTATATAAGATTTTAAATTCCCACAAGATACCACTATAAACTAATAATACGCCTATAATGACTATTAGTACGTCAAAACTACTAATACACATGCCGGAATCCAGTCGAAACTATATACATCCATTGAAATTCGATTGGAATTAATAGTATGTCCGTCTGAGTCCGTCCGGACTACTAATATGTCCCTCGAAATCCAATTGAAACTACTAATATGTCCGATGGAATCCGAACGAAACTTTTAATACGTCCGTTCAAATCCGACCGAAACTACAGATACACCCGTCATATTCTCTTCCATGATCGTCACCACCACCTTTCTCCTCTCAATTCACCCTCCTCCTCGTCTTCACCCCCCCCCCCCCCCCCTCCCCCCAATCTTAGCAGTTAATTTTCCCCACTCCAACACTACCTCCCTCCTCCTCCTCTCGGAGAATGCGAGAAGCACGAGCACTATGATTATCGTCACGAGCATGGCAGGGACGACGACGTTGAGGGCAACGATCATGGAGAAGAGGCCGAAGGCGAGGTCGAAAAGGAAGGAGGCGAAGTTTGCAAAGAAGACGTCGACGTCGTTGAGGAAGGAGGGAACCAAGGATGAGGGGGATTTTAGGAGGTGGACGAAGGAGTAGAGTATGATAAAGAGGATGAACTAAGTTTGACGACGATTCATAAGGTAAATCAAAAGGAGAGAGTGGAGGGGAAAGAAGGCAATGAAAGTGGTTTAGTTTGGTGCTATCTTGTGAGAGTTAAAATTCTCATGTGATATATTTTATTTTATTTTTTGTAATGACTCTTTATAGTGATATCACATGGGAATCGCCACCAAAATAAATTTTAAAATGAAATTAACTTGATTATTTTTTTTTTGAAAAACATAAATTGAAATGATATAATATAAAAAAAATTACAAATTTAAAATAAATATTAAAATAAACAATGAATTTAAGTTTCCCCATGAGTTCTAGCTTTAAATATTTTTTAATTATTCATTAATATTATATTTTAATTTGGAAAAATTCCTGAAAAGACTCACTTGAAAGTTTTTATTTCAAGAAAGCATCACTCACAAATATTAATTCCCTCTAGGTCCCATATATAAACCAAATTACACAAGCACCCCTCCACTCACTTTTACACCTCCATTTCACTTTCCAATCACGTGACGACGGTTTCTCTATCTCTCACAAGTGATGACGACGACTACGATTTTTTTATCAAATTTCGCACGATTCAAGCTCATTCGATGGCGGTTCTGATCTAAAATTATAAGTCGTAGCTACAATTGCATCCAACACCTAACCATTTTCGAGTTTCTGCACCAATTCGAAAGATAAGGGTTCATGCAAGCTCAAATTCGATTACAATGTTTGGTTTATGTGTTTTTCGTGTCGATTCGACCTAGTTTAGACTAAAAACAACAATGATTACTGTGTTATGGTGTAATAAACACGATTTAATGATGATTATGTCAAAACAAAAATTCATTTCGAGATTCTAGTATGCCTAGGGAAACATGCATGCATGCAACCATGGACTAGTACGCCTGTCAAATTCAAACAAGGAAATAACTATCGATTTCAAAATACGAGTACGTTTTGTGAAAAACAAATATTGTGAAACAATTAGTGCGCTTAGTCGAAAGACATCATTTAGATCATCTAGTACGCCTAGTCAAAAAATTATCCTGTAAAAAATTAGTATGTCTGTTCTTTAAAAAAAAGAAAAAAAGCTAATATGTCTGTTGTTAAAAACTAGTATACCTGTTGCTTTTTTAAAAAATAACGCCTAATATTCAAAAAAGATAGTACGCCTGTTGTTAAAAAAAACGAAAAAGTAATACTCCTTCACTTTTGTTAAAAAGTAGTACGCCTGTTGTTTAACAAAAAGATAGTACGCCTGTTGTTAAGAAAAAAGGTAGTACGTCTGTGCAAAACCAATACTGGTTGCAAATACTAGTACATCTGTGGAATTAAACTAGTACACCTGTACAAAATTAGGTAGTATGTCTGTGAAAAACAATAGTACACCTAGTGAAAATACTGACACTAACTTTGTCTTTATTGCTTTATAAATATTTTTTTTTTCCAGCAAAGATGATGAAAGCCAAGTATCGCTCTTCATTGGCAGCATTGTTCTCCCTTTTGAAGGGAAAATAGTTTACAAAGCTACAGAAAGAAAAGCTCAAGCTTACACCGTTTTGGCACTTGATAGAGAGTGCAACAGAAGGCAAATTGGACGAAGATACATGCAGAAAAAGCGACTTGTTTATACAACAGATATGCAAAAAATATCTTGTGGAAGTTGAAGCATTTCACATCAAGAAAGGCGGTATCAACATTTCTCCAATTGACAGAAAGCTCATCTTTGGTATCAGAGATAAAAATAGAGATATCGACATCGCTGTTAGACCAGAAAACAATAATGAGTTCATTAGGAGGAGATTCGCCTTAGCTCAAAAAGTTAATATATAAATGAGAAGGAGTACTTCCTCTCTGCGAAAACCTCAGTCCTTAATTGGATTGTTGGTTACTTACAGTAAGCGATACTTTCTTTTTATATTAGGCCCTTGATATTTCTTTCAAATTGCCTATTATGAAAGTGGACTTGAACAAGAAAGGCGAGAAGAAGCTAATGAGGGCAGAAATACTAGAAGTGTTGAGTCAAACCCATGATGTATAGAAATTGAGTGATAGATAAAGTCTAATCTTATAATATCCCAGTATGTATCAAAGTTAATACTGGTCTGCTTGAAAAGTGAGCCTACAACGGGTGAGCAGTAAAGCTGGTTCAGAGAGAAATGCAGCAAGGCAGGTTCAGAGAGGAACGTAATAAGGCTGGCTTAATGGAATGCAGCAACGCTGGTAGCATTAAGTCATGAGCAAAGAAACAGTAAGGATTGGGCATTTGGGCTTCTGCAGTAAGAAATGGTTGATCCTGAATTACTTCCGATTGAAGAAGGTTACTGCAGTATGCCTGAAGGACAGTAAGGCTGGGTTCAATAGAAGGATCCAGATGAAAGAAAGGTGGATCTTGAATTGTTTCTGTGAGGTTACTACAGTAAGATTGAGGAGCAGCAAGACTGAGTTCTATAGAAGGGTTAAGAAGAAGTCAAAGTTCACGGGTGGCCTTTTGTGTTGTGTCAGCGTATTTTTTTGCATCAACACCAGAGGTCACGGGGTTGTGAATATGATTCCAGGATGGCATGAAAGCGACGTTTTCAAGAAAAGACGAGTTCAACAAATTAATACTAAAAATTTGGGATTGCCTATAAATACAGGAGCAATATCTAAGATTTCATAACCTTTGAATCGCTGAATCTCCATTGCTCTGAAAGACAAGTACAGTAAGGCTTCAAGTGAGCTCAGAAAGAAGTTGATAGGTAAAGATCCGAGCCAACTATTGAAGTAGAGTTGACTAGCACTAGTGTTCGACAAACGATTTCAAAAGGTTGTTTTGAGTTCTATTGAGGAGAAGAAAGATTTTGTAACCGGTTTTTAATGTCATTTAAATATTATAAAGTGACAGGTTGATTGTGAGCCTAAAAAAATCACACGTACTAATATCCTCTTGATTTATCTCACTGATAATCAAGGGAAGACTGGGGTAATGGATATAGCCCTATTTTAGCTATATAGTAACCATTATAAAAATCTTTGTGTTTTTAATTTGTTGTTTTCATTATATTTAATCCTACTGACAATCAACTTTAACCCCCATTAAATGAAACGGATCAAACATTACTGCAGTGAGGTTCCACTCTACCGCCTAACTAAATTTTGTTAGTTTAACAGTAAGGTTCTAAATGATATACTATTCAACCCCCTCCCACCTCTCGCCCCCCTCCCTCTCTAGTCCTACAGCAAGCTATCTCTTGACTTTCAATTGTATCAGAACTAACATTTCTAGGCTTAACACCTTTTGAAAAGGAACTCTACTTTGTTTTAGCTTGCATAGAAGTTGCTAATCTGTGTTTCAAGCAAGCCAAGTGTAAGTAAAGTGTTATCCCATATGATGCCCATCCTCCATTGTTCAAGGATCACAAGTTCAATCATTGGAAGGCCAGAATGATGTTTCATTTTGACCATGCTCATAAGCGAATGAGAAAAACTAGCCTTGAAGGAAGATTCATGACTATGGGTCCTTCTATGGATCCAAACGATACAGGAAAACTTGTTCCCAAAGAGGAAAAAGATTTCTCTGAGGAGGACAAGGAAATTCATTCAAGTTGACTAGCTAGTCTTAGGGATTATTGTAAAATCCCTAGGCAGTGATATGCTTGAACTAGTAATAGATTACAGATCAACAGAGGCATGGGATGCCTTGATACTGAGAAATGATGACACGGATGAAATCCGTAAGAACAAGCTAAATCTTCGCATTCAGGAATATGAGCTTATAAAGATGAATGACAATGAGATGTTGATAGAGTTTTTTGACAGATTCAACATTGTTGTCAATACTCTGAGGGACCTTGGGGAGAATATTTCTCCTCAAAAGGTTAACTTGAAGTCCCTAAGGTGTCTCACCCCTGAGTGAGACATCAAGGTTACTTTAATAAGGGAGTTCAGGAAAATGGACCAAACCACTCTTTCTAACCTCTATGGTGTCCTGTTGACTTATAGCCTGAAGAATGAGCAGAGGAAGACTCAAGTGATGGACCAAAATAAAAAGCACATCTCTCTCAAAATTTAAATTACAAGCTCAAAGGAAACGATTGCTACAGAACAATCTTCTGACTCACAGTCAGAAGCCTCAAGCGAGGAGTTGGCCATGCTAAGCGAACGATTCTGGAAAATATTTCAAAAAGATCGAAAGGCCCAACAGAGACTCCCCTGCACCAAGGGACTCTGAGCTCACATGCTACAACTACCGTAAGATAGGGCATTTTACTGCTTAGTGCAGGAAACCTGCAAACAATCCTGCTACAAAGAAGAAATCAGAGCAGTAACCTCAAAGAAAGTCCTTCAGAAAAGGGAAGGCAAAGAAGTCCGCTTCTGTAAGTCATTCAAAGCACCCTTCTGTAAAAGGATAGCAAACACGTTCCAACTCTGTTGTCCAAGTAAAGAAAAAGAGCGCTGAAGACTATAAGTAGGGGAGGCCAAGTAGAAGAAAGGAATCTCAACATCCTCAAAGTCTTCCTTTTCACTTGTGTATACTATCCTCTCATAGCAGTATGGAATCAACCTTTGCTACACCCTAGCTTGTGGCCAATATTGATGTCTTACCCTACTATACCATGAGAGAGATTGTACTCTACTATATCTCCAATGCAGCAGGGTGAACCTTTGCACTACTCAAAGTAGAAGAGTTTACCAGGTGCAACACATAAGACCCAAGGTTGTGTCTTACAAATCTGGCAAAGAAGGTCACAAGGCCTATCACTGTACTACCCTACCCAAGAAATCAACTTGGGTGTGGGTGCCTAAGGCCAATTAGGTAGGATCAAATCTTGGGGATCGATGATCTAATTGAAATATCTTACAGGAGCATTATAATCTAACTTGATATCTGGAAGTGGATGCTCAAGGCATATAACTGGATGCAAGGCCTTACTGTTTGACTTCATAGAATAAGATGGTCCCCAAGTGATCTTTGGTGGCAATAAGGCAAGTAAGACTAAATGCTATGGAACCCTTGGTATATGTTCACTAACCTTTAAACATGTGGCCTATGTTGAAGGAGTTGGTCAAACCTATTGTCCATAAGTCAATTATGTGACAAAGGTTATGATGTGAACTTCACCAAAGGTCTTTGTGAAGTAAGGGACCACAAAACAAATGAGGTTAAGCTGATTGGGAGAAAACATGGCAATATTTACATCGAGGATTTCATGAATTCTTCACCCAATGGCACCACTTGGTTCTACACAAATAAAAGAGAAAAGGTGCCATGGCTCTGGCACAGGAGACTGACACATTAAATTTTAAGACCTTTCAAAATTTGCCTCTTAGGATTTAGTTAGAGGCTTGTCGAAATTTAAGCTTTGCAAGGAAAAACTATATGCCTCTTGCCAACATGGCAAGTAAAGAAAAGGCAAGCTTTAAAAGCATCAATACTGATCATACAGTAAAGGTGCTATAGTTGTTGCATATGTATCCGTTTGGTCTAGTAGAGGTTGAAAGTCTAAGTAGAAAGAAATACACATTAGTCATTGTAAATGATTACTCTAAGTACATATGGGTATTCTTCCTACACAAGAAAAGTGACACATATGATGTGTTAACACGACATCTTAGCCAAGTTTCAACGAAAAAGGGTCTTGAAGTTGTTACAATACGAAGTGATCATGGAACTGAGTTTGATTAATATAGTTTTGATCAGCATTGCAATGACAATGGAATTAGACTCAATTTTTTTGCACCTACAAAATGGGGTTGCAGAAAGGAAGAATAGGACCCTAATAGAAGTTATTAGGACAATGCTACATGACTCTAAATTAGTTAAACATTATTGGGTTGAGGTAGTAAATACAGCATTTATGCTCTAAATAGATGCCTTGTATACAAATTTTACAAGAAGACTCCGTATAAAACGTATAAGGGAAAGGTCCCCTCTATAAGATATTTTCATGTCTTTGGATATAGATGTTACATTCATATCAATGAGAAAATCCATATTGGAAAATTGGGTCAACAGTATATGATGAGATCTTTCTATGATACTCTTCTGTCAGCAGGGGTTTTAGAGTGTTAAATCTCAGAACTAACACAATTGAAGAAACTATTCATGTTTTCTTTGATGAGTCTGACCCTGTAGGCATACAGGAGAAGAATGAGGACAATGCAGTAGTGTATGTTGATGCGAGTGCTGAGCAGATTGCAGAAGAGCAGCACTCAACAAAGGAAACTGCAGAAGAACCTCCTGGAGTAGAGTCTCAACAGACTGTAGAAGAGTTGCCTATAGTAGATCCTCAACAAAATACAAAAAAGTTACATGCAGTTGAGTCTCAACAACAAGTTATGGATGATGGAAGAAAGAGGAGACAATGGACAGAAGATCATCCACCTGAGAACATCATAGGTAATGCAAATGATCCGATAAGGACTAAAAGGGCTACTTCTGAGGAATGCCTTTCCGCATGCTTCATCTCAGAGGTAGAGTTTAGAAGATTGAAGAGGCCCTTAAGGATAGTGACTGGATCAATGCCATGCAAGAGGAACTAGATGAATTTAAGAGAAATGAGGTATGACATTTAGTTCCTAGACCTAAGAATTAACTTGTTATTGGATACAAATGAATCTTTAGAAACAAAAGTGATGAAAACGGGACTATAATAAGATGCAAGGCTAGACTTGTTGTCAAGGGATACTCACGAGAGGAAGGTATCGATTTTAATGAAGTATTTGGTCATGTGGTTAGATTTGAAGCCATAAGAACGTTCTTAGCATATGCTGGATATATGGACTTTAAGGTATATCAAATGGACGTCAAAAGTGCATTCCTAAATGGAAAATTACATGAAGAGGTATATGTATAACAATCACCTGGCTTTGAGGACTATAAGTTTCCAGGATATGTCTACAGCCTTGACAAGGCCTTTTATGGATTGAAACAAGCTCTAAGATCTTGGTATGAAACCTTGTCAAAAGAGAGAAAAAGTAGACACAACCCTTTTCATCAAACATCACAAGGATCATACTCTATTGCTATAAATTTATGTTGATGATATCATTTTTGGAAGTACTGATGAGAAATTGTGTGACAGATTTTCTAAACTCATGACATCTAAGTTTTAGATGAGTCTCATGGGTGAACTCAAGTAATTCCTGGGTCTTTAAGTGCAGCGATGTGATAAAGGTACTTTCATAAAGCAATCTAAGTACCTTAATAATATGATAAAAAAGAGTTTGGTATAGAGACTGCTTCAACAATGAAGACTCCAATGAGCTCAACAATTACAATAGACAAGGATGAGTCTGAAAAATTAGTTGATCAGAAGCTGTACGGGGAATCATAGGATCTTCGCTGTACCTTACTGTCAGTAGGTCCGATATCCTATACTCTGGGTGTTTATGTGCCACGTATCAATCCAGTCCTAAGGAAACACACCTTACTGTAGTCAAGAGAATCTTGAGATAACTCAAAGAAACTCTCGACTTAGGGTTATGGTATCCTAAGGAATCTGGGGTAGGACTAATGGGTTTCTCAAATGCTAACTTTGCAGGTTGTAGAATAGACAGAAAAAGTATATGCGGATCATGCCAATTCCTTGGTTAAGGATTGGTGTCATTGTTCAATAAAAAACAGTCAACTATGTCAATCTCTACTGCAGAAGCAGAGCACGTTGCTGTAGTAAGCTGTGTTGCACAGATCCTATGGATGAAGTCACAACTTCTTGACTATGGGCTAAGCATCTCTAAAACTCCTATCTATTGTGATATCACTTCTGCAATTGTGATGTCTGAAAATTCTGTGTTTCATTCTAGGACAAAACAAATAGATATAAGATATCATTTAATTAGAGATCATGTGCAGAAGGGTAATGTGAAACTGGGTTGCAAACCAGCATTTAGATGCAGCAGTAAAGGACAAACAGTTTGCACCCACTGTAGAAGACAAAGAAATAACGACAGAGCAGGAACCGTCTCCAAGTCAAGAGCAACTTGAAGAAACAACACTTGATGAAGTATAGGATAAGAGAAGGTGGATTAAAGCACACAATCAGGATGTGATCATTGAAGACAAAGATGCTCTAGAGCAGACTAGAAGAGCAACAACGTTGGAATACCTGTCTGCATGCTACATTTCAGAAATGGAACCAAAGACCATCTAACAAGCTCCAAGTGACTCAAATTGGATAGATGCCATATAGGAAGAGTTAAATGAATTTCAAAGGAATGAAGTATGGTATCTAGTCCCTAGACCAAAGGAATATCTAGTAGTAAGCTACAAATGGGTCTTCAGAAACAAGACGGATGAAAACAGAATAATCATCAAGAACAGAGCCAGACTGGTTGCTAAAGGATACCCTTAGGAAGAAGGAATAAATTTTGATGAAACTTTTGCCCAAGTTGGAAGACTCGAAGCCATAAGAATGTTCCTTGCCTATGCTGCATTTCAAGGATTCAAAGTTTATGAAGTGGATGCGAAAAGTGCATTTCTCAATAGAAAGCTTCAAAAGAAAGTTTATGTCGAACAACCCCCAGGATTTGAAGACTATGAACATCTTGATCATTTTTATAGGTTAGAAAAGGCCCTATATGGAATGAAACAGGCTACAAGGGAATGGCATGGAACTCTTTCCATCTTTCGTTGTGATAATGGCTTTCAAAGAGGGAAAGTTTGCACCACATTATTTCTTAAGAAACATAAAGATCTCACTTTATTAGTGCAAATATACATTGATGACATTATATTTGGATGCATTAATGATAAACTATGTGAAAGGTTTGCTGCAACTAATGAAGCCCAAATTTCAGATGAGCCTAATGGATGAATTAAAATACTTTCTAGAACTTCAAGTATAATAACTAGAGAGTGAAATATTCATAAATCAAGCTAAATATCTGAGAAACACAGTTAAGAAGTTTGGATTGGAAAATACAAGTCATATGAGAACACCGATGTGCTCTACTACTATACAGAGGGATTATAGGATCTTTATTATATTTGACTGCTAGCAGACCAGACATTCTCAATGCTGTCTGTGTCTATGCTAAAGATCAATTTGATCCCAAAGAATCCCATTATACTACAGTCAAGAGAATTCTGAGATATCTCAAAGAAACCCCTGATCTGGGTATATGGTATCCTAGGGAATTTGATTTTACATTAATTGGCTCTTCAGATCCAGACTTTGTAGGGAGTAGGGTTGATTGAAAGAGTACAACTAGAATATGTCAATTTTTGGATCCAAGGATCGTATCTTGTTTTCGTAAGAAGCAGACGATTGTCTCGACCTATACTACGAAGCTGAGTATATTGCAGCAGGAAGATGTGCTGCACAAATTTTATGGATGAGGTCACAACTTGCATACTACGGATTTACGTTTTCAAAAACATTAATCATTTGTGAGAAGGTGCATAATGGCTATTTCAGAAAAACCCTGTTTTTCGTTCAAGAACCAACCACATCGATGTCAAATATCATTTTATCAAAGACCATATGTAAAAAGGTCATATTAAATTAGAATATATTTATAAAGAAAAATAAATTGTAGACATTTTTACGAAGTCTCATGATAAGAGCAAATTTACCCATTTGAGGGGATAATTGTGTATGATTGACTTAAATGAATAAGGCCAAAAATGCTCTACTGCTCTACTGCACAGTGAGACGCATACTAGTATTCAAACCCCCTTCTACATTGCTATTTTTGGAATGAAACAAAATTACTATTTTTAAAGTCAGAATCTCGTAACGGTCAAGAAAGTGGCTGTTTTGCGACAATAGAGGCAACGACTATTTTCTCAGGATTTACAACGATAACTTTTGTCACTTATAAATACTTGAGTACTTGAGAAGGTTAATACTCTTTACTCTCTCTCTCTCTCTCTCTCTCTGTACTCAAACTCTCAAAGCTCTCTACTACAAAACCCTAACACTCATCACTTTCAATCTCTTTCTCTTAAACTCAAAAATTCTGATTGAAATCAGTTTTGCAAATGACCAACACACAGTCCAACTCTCCATCATCGTCCGAAAGAACAAAAACTCGCTCGAATCTCTCAAGAAGGGACGAATAGGAGACCAAGAGAGTGGAGCTACAAACAGGGATCATCCTTGATTTCGAAACGCTAAAGGACAAATTTGACAAAGTTAAGGAGATCACGGAGTTGATTCAAGATGCTAGATTGAAGTACTTGTGTGAACTAACCTGGCCGAATCTTCGAAGATGAGATCTTGGACTTCATTGAAAAGGCAAAGGTTGTAGACGACTTTTAAGCCCAAAGATCTCAAGACTTCAACTCTAGAGATGAAAGGATTGGTGGAGGAAGTTCTAGTACAGATAAAAAGTTGGATACCCTTACAACTCTGATCACTCAACTAGTAACCAACAAAATTCCTGCATAAGTGAAAACTTGTGAATTCTGCAATAGTGCTGCTCATCCAAGTGATACATGTTTGACTTTGTATGAGGAACAAGCTAATGTAGTGGGATTTCCAGGGTTTAGTGAAATTATACTGCTGATCAACCATGTTGAAGGATGAGCACAAAGACGATGGAATCAGAACCATGAAGAAGTTTCTCTCTAAATCTCACAAACTACTTGGTGATGTGGTAGAAGGCTATCATGTCAAGGGATTTTGTAAAGGATCAAATTACGTCAGATCAACAGGAAATCATGTGTGCAGTTCTGATGATGGGTATGAAATCACACATCATTTTGTTATTCTAAACGTTTGTTTTTATTCCCTTTAAATTGTCTAAATTGCATTTTTAATGTCGTTTTGCCTTGGAATGTTGGTACTACTGTGTGTTGATGTTTTATGGCAGATTGGCATGGAATTTGAAGCAAAA
>JAOVYX010021199.1:0-16060 GCA_035668315.1 Drosera spatulata | reverse complement strand
TTGTTTACGTACCAACTTCGACACCCATTACACCCGATGTCATCAAAACACATCGTCTTGCTCTACCATACTTTTTCTCCGCTGTCCGTCGGACTTTGGCAGAAAAAACTCGTTAAGGCACTTTAAGGTTAGTTTACGTCCAAATCTCGGAACCAAAGGCACCCGAGCCTCACTCCCTTCATCATCTACCTGTCACCACCCCTCTGAACATGTTGGTAGCCGAAAAACATCGTCGGAATCTCTGATTTCGCTTGAAAGTTTTTATTTCATGGTTTTCTCGGTTTATGCATGTCATCCTCGCACAAGGCCATGCTAATCTTCTCTGTATCGTTCTTGCTTCATCCAACGCTCCCTGATGATCATCGGAGAGGTGGCAGCGATGTCCAAGACGATGGTGACGTGAGGACGACGAGGCGAACAAGAAGGAAGACCGCGCGCGCCGGCTGTTCTTCAACGTTGATGGTCACGGTGGCTGTCAGCGGCTCGGGCGTTTGTCAACCTCTTCACAGAACGACGATGATCATGGCGAGATGTGTGGGAGAGCTATGAGCAGCTCGTGGTTGATGGTGGCGTCTCGGCTCAAGGCGGCGCGAAGGATCAGAGAAGGCGCGCGGCTTCTTTTTTTCCCTTGGCTGCGAATTCCCGGCTGTGTATTCCTCTTCTAGCTTTTAAGAGATGATGACGGGGTGGTTGGTGAGGTGCTGGTGGCGGTTGGTGGCGTGCATGGTGTGGGTGGAGTGGTTGCGGGAAAAAACAAGAGAAGGTGGCATAGTGGCGGGAAAGGTTTTTAAAAATATTTGATCCCTTGTTATATTTTCGTCAGTCTGTTTTTATCTCAGTTTCATAATATTAATCTTCTATTAATTAAGTCGTGTCGATTTAATTGTACCAAAAACATTAATATCGTATTCCTTTTAACGATATAACTTTCTGGGATTAAAAACTGTTACTCCTAACGCGCAGTATTTTCAAAGTTATAACTTTGTGTTTTAACATAACTGTTTACGTTACTTATTCGCTAGTTTTGTTCGCGTATTATAACGTTATCAATTCGTTATATTTATTTGTTTGATATTTCATCATCCGTTACGTTATAACATTATAACGTTGTTGATTCGTTCGTTATATATATTCATGCAATCATATCCTCTCTTGATAATTAATCTTTGTCGATTTAATTATCCCAAATATTTCATAATAATGTTTCGTTCAATTATCTCAAATTTTCAAGCTTAAACCTGTGTCTCAAATGCATAATAACTTTAACGATGTAACGTTCATCGTTCATAAATTTATTTACACGTTCATTGCATACGCTTCGAACGCATATTTTTAATCCAATATATATTATTAAATTCGACAAATTTTTGGGTTATTACAGTACCCATTAAAATTCGTGAACTATAATCATTAATTCTGTGAACTGTATATCATACGTATGTGAATTGTAATTTTGTGTATATGAACTATTAAAATCGAAATTGGTATCAAAATGTAAAAAAAAAAACTTATATTATCCGGTTTTCTTTTTTAAGGTGTGTATTAAATAACTTGAAACTTCTGAATCATTCATCTTGTATTATATTTCTTAATCAAGTTGTAACTTTTTTCTATTGTTGTCTAAATTGTATATTAAATTTTATAAAAAGATTTTCCAAAATATAAACTCAACTTCATTTACTAGTGAGAAATCGTCTCCTCACGAAACGATTTTTGTTGGTGAAATATCGTCTTCTCAGGAAATGATTTTTTCAAAAACAGTAAACTCACTTCCTGAGAAAGCGATTTCTTGTTAACTTCCTGAGAAAACGATTTCTTTATTCAAATTGATGAAAAAAAATTTAGACGTTGAATAGGTGCTCCCGCGCTCTTTGATCCATTCCCGCGCTCTTTGATCCATTCCTCGGCTAGAACAGCAACTAGATGCTCAGTCCATCACTATTGGATCTTCACAAATGTCACAATATTCCCCTCGAAGCTGATATGGGATCATTATCTGAAAAGTTCATTTGCAATCTGTTCTTAAGATAACCTTGTCCGAATATATGAACCATTCGTAATCGATTTTCTTATAACAGATAAACAAAACCATACGTCTACATATCGTATTCATAGTCTCTCACATATTCTCATCCCCCTCTGTCAAAATTTTTACATCCTCACTTCCCTGAAATATCCCTCTGTTTCGCTGTCCTTGTTCATATTTGTTCGGCCTCAACGAAGGCATATAAGCTCAAGCATTGTTGTCCTCAAAAATATCGAGCAGCGAGAGAGCCTTCAAACATGAAAACAAACCAGCATCCTTTAGACACAACACTCCCCCAATAACAACTTGATGACATATAATGAACCTATTAACCAAAGGGGCATGTTTAGTTACCTCTGGCACACTCAACTCTAGGCGGAATTTTGGGCCATCATAATGATGAAGGATTGGCCTGAAAGAATCCTCCTCGAGTGGTTCGCATATTTTCCTTGTTTGTACTTTCACCTGCAAGACAACAATTAATGTACGTCCAGATTAGGGATCATACAGGATGAGATATATTTCATGTTTTGATCACATTTTCGCCTGAACGCCAACCTGGGCAGGGAAACGTGATTCAGAGGGGTTCTTCTTGTCTTCCCAGGCAGTACGATCAATGTTCGTCCCTCCAAAGCTAGCAGCCTGAACACATAAAAGATAGTCCCATCAGACTACATTTACCGATCACTTTAAGCACATGACATTTCCAATTCACTATGTTGAAATATAAAATTAAGGACGAGAAAGGTTATATAAGACTAACCTCATAAATTCCGTGAAGCTGGTGAGTAGAGTAGTTATAGAGAAAAAGGGGCAGGCCTGGTGTTATTGCCCTCACAGAATCACGATAGCGAGGCGGCAAACCTAGTAATCACATGAAACTGTTAGGAAAATCTGGAGGATAGGAAACTAAACAAGTATGCAAGGTATATAAATCATCTTTTGGTTTCCCTTTCATGGAGAAACTGTTGGTTTTCACACATGCACCAAGCATACAAACAAAGAGAGAGAAGAACAGAACCAAAGAACAGAAACGACTGAGAAATAGGTTAGTCGATGCTAAGGTAACATCCTTCCCCTCAAGACGATATTACCTTCATCCAGTGCTAATGATTTCGGGGCAATCGTTCCTCAGAAGATAAAGCCTAGTCCTCACACGATACTATCTTTCAAATGCAATTCACCAGAAAGTGTCTGTGAACAATTTTGAGTATGCAACAAGCGGATGCAATATAGTGAGTCCTTGGATGCCCAATTGTATTTCTTG
The DNA here is from genome assembly GCA_035668315.1 of Drosera spatulata. NCBI lineage: Eukaryota > Viridiplantae > Streptophyta > Magnoliopsida > Caryophyllales > Droseraceae > Drosera > Drosera spatulata. Next base: position 12,767 of record JAOVYX010021199.1, on the reverse strand, counting down.
CCCTTATTTGGGTTCATCTTTTAATGGACGTCATGTTGTAATCTGAGTCCCCAACTCCAGATCTAACTAGATCAGAACAGAACAGTTCGTGCCTAGAATCTCATACTGACATTCCCCGATTTGATCAGTTCAAAAGACTCTCCATTAGCCAGAAAATATGAACCAGGAAACACATCAAATTATAGACTGTGAACTCTGAACCGCACCGGCCTAATTCATAAGATAAGCAAGATCTATACTAAATAACCTTGCTTCGGCCTATGGCAAACTAAGAGTAACAGAGAAACCACGAAGCTAATGAAGCGAGAACATATGCGGTTGATCCGCGACAACAACCAACCGAGTTAGTCCTATCAGTGACTGTGACCCTCAAATCTTTCAAGATCACTAAATCACATACCAATTGGATAAATCAAAAAATTCAGACACAGATCATGTAACCAGTGACCAATGAATATCTAGCTACCAGCCCAAACCAAAGATTCATCTTATCAATGTATACAAGTACTGAATCAAAGCATATGAAAACATACCAAACAATTGTCTCCTAAGGTTCTCCTCCATGGTATCATTATTGCAAACAAAGATGTACCCGCCGATCGTCTCGTTCCTAGGCAACGCCTCCGACGGTGGAAGACACTTGAACCTTTTCTCCAAGCTCTTGTTGTTGTTGTTCTCATCTTTGTTCCCGATATCCTTCTTCATCATCTCCTTATTTTTCCTGTTATGATAACTTTTCCCTCCATAGCCATTATCATCATTCTCCACCATTCTACCATTGAAGTTCTTGTAATATCCCTTATAGTTAGCACTCCCTTTACCATTGTTTGCGCCATTGTAGTGGTCGTGATTGATCATCGGGTTTCGGTATAGCCCCTTGTTAAACCCTCCGTTTAGGCCCGCCTCGCCTTTTTCGTTACTAACGGAGCCGAGCTTGTAGTGATGATGATTGATCGGCTTTGGGGTAACATTGGTGTATGAGTTATAATCATGACGATCCAAATATTCCAAATCCGGCTTCAAGAGATCATTGACGAAGTCATCATCAACGTTGCTGAGATCGTTGTTGAGATTGTTGACGTTGTCCTCGAGGTGGATGTCGAAATTTACTCTATCCTCGGGTTTCTTGTTGTTGGTAGCTGAATGGATGCTCCAGATGGAATCGTTGAGCGAAAGATTGGAGAATTTGGTGCTTTGGAGACGGAGCTGGTCGCTGAACTGCCTGAACGACGATGACGATTGGTTGTTTATGTCCATTTAAATTGGCCGTGTTTCGATCGCAGATTTTGTGATGGAAAGAAATGAATGATTGTGCGGAGTAATGCTGGATGTGAAGGGAGAGTACTTATAGCTAGATATGAAAATGGAGGATGAGTAGTGACTTTGAATGTGTGCGAAAGAAAATACAAGGAAAGTCGGGATTTATTCAAGACTTAGCCACTACGAATTCATTGATGTGGTCTGGTCGATTTGATTAAAACACACAAATTAAGAAATTTTTATTATATATTATTTTTAATAATAATAATTTTATTCTTATTCTTATCATTTATTAAAAATTATGTTTGTATTGAAGCCATAAAAAAATCATAAATGAAATAAAAAAATATATTGAAATTCAATCTTACTCTTTAAACTGACATATAAATTAAAACCACGACCGAGTATTGAGTTTGGTTCGAGTTCGTTGAAAATTGGACACAGCGTGGGGTGATGACGCACAAAAACGCGTTTAAAAATGAAAAGGATAGGAAGGGAAAAGGGAAACGCGGGGATTCTAGAAGGAATTTGACTTTGTCTGCGTCGCTTTCGAGCAGATTGGTAGGTTCAGCTAGTTTTGGATCACGTCAACAATGACGACAATGACTTAAAGTTATCACTGTTACTTTGACCTAGTATAAGTTCATCAGTGCTATGTTTCTGGTTGTATTACAAAACAAGGTACAAAAATTAGTCTAATGGGCCAGGTAAGGTCCAATTGCAAAGTGGATCCACAAAATGTCCGCATAATTAGTGCATAGGATACTGTCTATTCATTCCCTCTCATAAAAAAATAATATTGAAAAGAGATAATTTTATAAAGATAAATTTTGATTTACATCAAAAAATGATTAAGCATCATTTTAATTAATCACAACTTTGTTTGACACTCCCAAAATGTTTTGCAAAAATTTGTACTGAATATTGAGAATTGTAGCAAATGTCTCACTTTTGATGAGAGAGAGAGAGTCACGACATGATGACATTAACGTAATTCTATTCTTTTTACTCTTTATAATATAATTTCTCGAAGAATATCTTATTTTACAATATTCATGGGAATTTTTAATAATATTTTAGTATCTCAAATGTTTTATAAGATCTTAAACAATCCTAATCTTGATATTCGTGGTGAAGCATTTGGTTTTCCTATAGACCAAGATGACACTTTTGAGATAGAGATATGACACAAATCTCAACGAAGTATCTCTAACTTGTGCTAGCCCTTTTGGAAAATAGATGCGAAAATAGATGCGTTAAACCGCTACTTCATATCTCTATATACCTTCACCAAAGTAATGGGCACATAATGTCTTTTATAGACATACAACGTTTTCTCTACAGAGCACTAGACTAGACGAGAAACAACAATAACAACCCATCACTACAATGCAACTCTTTTTTTTCTTTTTAACGCAACTCAATTCAACAAAGTGAAACAGCCAAGGTTGATCACTTTTCTCCAGCCCTGTTCAAATAGCTATATCACGATGCACACAACTCTGAACAATGCATCGTCAATTTAAGATTAAAGAGCAACAAGAGAGGAAAATGCTTATTAAATTCGAGCCTAATCTGACCATGAATCGCCTCTAAAGACTGTTACGAATCTAAGCGAAAATCCGATGGATCCGAATACCACAGCAAGCACACGATCAAAAATGAACAAGCAATATAACAACAATACAAGAAACTTAACGCGAAAAAATCCGAAAACCAGGAGAAAAACCCACTAAGAAACAAACTACTAATCAATCGAAAGATTAAAATCTGTTTGTCTACCTCAACTCACTCAATCTCATCTTATGTTTCACTCAAATCCTAGAGAAAAGTCGTTCTCAATCATATCATAAACCTGATACATGAATATATTTATAGACTCACAAATAAAGAGAAAAAAACCCTAAAATCGAGGAAAACATGCCGCCAGCCCAACAGGCCCGCACGGCCCGTGCCATGTTGCACGACCCTCTGCTGCCCGTGCTCAATGACAATAAAATCGTAATCACACACGACCGTGCCAGCTAGGCACGACTCGTGCCTATCTGCACGATCAACTACTCTTCATTCGATCTTTATTCTCCTCGCATATCAAACCTACGAACGTCTCGAGTTCTTTTACGATAAAGTTCAACAATCTCAATCTTATCGTAAAGAGCTCGGGAAATCTGGTTTGAATCTCCGAAACACATAAATCACCTAGATTGAGTAGTCACCTTGTACCCTACCTGAGCATAACCTTACACCCCATTTTCTGTGATAGGGACGCTCCACCACAACTCTTCATTGGGATCCTGAGACCTCAAAGGTAATGCTCATCTCCTTTGCTTCCTCTTTCAACACCCACCTGTACCGACAAGTCATCTTCGATGATGATCTACCTTCAGTTCTCCCTATCATCAGCTGATCTTTAGCACACACACCACCGGTGCAGCCACCTGATCTGTACCACCTGTGCTCTATGCCTTTCGCGTAATCTAGACTCCGTAATCTTGGCTCCACCAAATTTGATAGCCCCCTGATGACCAACTAGATCTTAACCATCCGTACGCGAACCCACTGAGACCATGTCAACTGAACCATCCCTCGACTTCTTGACACTCCGTCAACGGCTTTCGTCTTAGTTCTTGTACAACTGTCCTTGAAGCTTTGTCTCTACAACCGTGTTTCCAATCAACCTAAAGTGGTTGTGTAATCTCCCGACTTCTCATTACTTAATAATGATACATATAACGCCACTGTCGTTGGGCCCAACACCTCAATTAGGCAAAAACTATACTTCCTTCCTTAGTTATAAGAATTAAGCTAAGTTCACTTATACATCATTAGTTTAAAAACTTTTGATGCACTTAATCATAACCCAGAATATCACCTTTGTAGCGTAATTTACATCTTTTTCTAAGATCAGAATACCTTTCATACATAAGCTACATCTATCATCAAATCTTAGGTCACACTTCTCCTTCAAGTCTTGCTCTTGTAACAAAAAGAAGAAGAAAGACACAGAAAATTAGTAACCTTGAGCTATAGGAGCTCAATAACGTGTCGTCCCCCTTATCAGGGGTTACACGAGAGAAGAAGGTGATAAAAGAAAAGGAAAATGATCACTTAGATCCTCTGTCCAGCGCATTGGAATTATCATGCCAATCTGACATTCACAATTATCATCACAAGTATATCAATGATTAATCCTAGTCACACAATGTAACGCCCCGGCCAAATCCTTACTACCGGGTCGTCACCAAGAACCGCTCGTCAGGCTGACAACTGGCCCCACAGACCAACACTAGTCCTTTCAGTGCACTTTGGCCTCACTCGCGTACACCCTGAGAAACTTCTCAGGAGGTCACCCATCCCAGCATTGCTCCGTGTTAAGCACGCTTAACTGCGGAGTTCTAAAGTGATGGGCTACCGAAAAGGAAGGTGCACCTTATTGGTATAGGTAGTACTATCAAACCATTTAAGCATTTTCTTAGGGTATTACACACAAGCAACTTAACATCACGTAACAATGCTCGAAACCATGCGTCCATCGACACTGCAGACATTATCGATGTCATTTACTACCGTCATATCTTTTATGATAATGACAGTCAAGACCTCTATATCAAACAAACTAAGACAATGACACTGTGACACGACAGCTTCCCAATCCAAGTCTCATGCACCGCTGCACTCAATAGTTCACTCAAAACTTTGTTATACTTACCATCATGTCGATCACACAGAGACGATAGACAAAAAATACCCTCAATGTTATAAATGTTATCTTTTCACAGTTCTTCACATGCATACGTTCAGTCTCGTCGTTAAGTGACGACGAGTAGCGTCTCCAAATCCTATAATATAATAGGATACGCTTATTAAGACACACCCGTGTGAATGATTGTTCACGTTATAGAATTAAGTATATTTATTCGTATTTCTTGAAAAACCATCATAGTAACGTTATGTGGTGATGCCAAGTTTTGAGAAAAATCTTTAATGCTTATTTTGATAGTCCATGATGATAATTTTATATATTTATCATTATTAGAAGTGTTTGTGAACATTTGGAGTTGTTTTGGGATCCAAACGGTTCATTTTTGAATTCTGTCCAACATGACTCTTCGACACGTTTAAATCTATAACTTCTCTTATACAGTTCCAAAAATCATTTTCTAAATTTTACATAAATTAGATTCTATAACATTTCCATAGAATTAGAGTGTCGATCATGAAACCTTACCAATAATAGCAGTTTGTTCGTTCAATTTTATATTTTTTGCTACAACAGATAGTTTGACCTTATTTTACTAATCAGTACATAAATCCTTGTATGCAACTGCAAATCTAGATTTTTAAACTGTTCTGGAAACTAGACTTCAAAGTCTTTCTATTGATATAAGATTATTTTCTAACTCTCTTGTAATTCCAGATCAAGTCACAAAGTTATCCCTATAACCAGTTTTTACAGATTGACATATTCATACGTTTTGATTTACATCTTGAGATTCACAACTCCAAATCATGATCAATTAATTTTATCAGAAACTAGATATGTGAAGATTTAATATATATTAAAGTCAAAATTTATCACAGAGCTTATGATTTTTCACAAAATTACTAAACAAGATAAACACATTTTCTTATTAATGATGAAAGATCCTCGTCATCTTATAACCCTAACTTCCCATCTTTTTCTCAAACTCTCCTTCTTCTCTTCTCTTACTTATCTCTTCTCTTGCATGACAACAAGTGTTTTTATGCTTGTAAGAAGTTTTTTCAAGGAAAAGAGAGCTTGTATTTATTGAAAACGAAATCAATTAAAATAGTTTTAGTGGATAATTGGGTATTTAGTAGATAATTAGTGGGTAAATAATTTAATTTAGGTGGAGTTAAAATTGACATAAAGGATAATTATTGCCAAAATTAGGTTTAGATCATTTTCATATAAATACGATATGTTCGTATTAACACCGTATTTCCCAATGTTTATGTATTAGGAATGTATTTCATTCATATTTTATATTATTTTCTTATTATATCGTCAAAAAAGCTGTTTAATCCCATAAAATAAATTATAGCGTATAATTATTTACTATTCATATTAATTATCGTGAAACTAAATTTACGGAATTTTTCGGGTCTTTACCATATTTTCGTCATGATTTTGATAAATAAATTTTATAACCCCATTGTATAAATTACGACGTTGGATAATATACTATTTTTGTTATTGTTTGTGAAAATAAGTTATCTCAAATTTTTCGGGTCTTTACATTCTTCCCTCCTTAAAAATATTTTGTCCTCGAAACTAGAATTATGAGAATATAGGAACTACCATTAAATGAATGTGGTATTTCTGATGTATCATGATGGTGATTGTGCTCTGTCAAGACCGTGATGCGCAAAAAAAAAATCAAACAAAGCTTATATACGTCTGTTATAATCATTACAAGGACTGTTAAGACCGTGACACCTTTGTTTCACACAGTCCAATAGGCTTCACTATAAAACAAGGGCCGTTTTGCGATGGAAATTTCCGTCGCAAAAAAGAAAAAATTCGTTGCTAAATATGTTTAGCGAGAAAAATAATCCATCGCTAATAACGTTGTTGCTAATGCAAAAATTAGCAACAGATCTATCGCTAAAACAAAAATATTACGACGGATTGACTTTTTCCGTCGCTAATTTTTCTTTTCTGTAGTTGTGAATTTAGCGATGGAAAAAATCCGTCGCTAAAAAACATTCCATATTTTTCAGAATATAGCGACGGACTCCGTCGCTAAAGAACATTCCACATTTTTTGAAAATATAGTCACGGATTCGATCGCTAATTTCTCTCTCCAGTAATTAGCGATGGATTCCGTCGCAAAATTACTATTTCAATTATTGAGCATTTAGCGACGGAATCCGTCGCTAATTGAGTTTAATTTAAAAAAAATTAAAATTTTAGTGCGTACCAATACAAATGCATGTACCTGGAACATCCATCAACTCAAAAATAAACAAACATCAACCAAATTCAACTAAAATCTCGAATTTTACACATATAAAGTGTTTACAACAACTTAATAGTCATCAATGGCCAGGTAGTTGAACATCACGCTGCTCTGGAGGGCAAGAGTTGTCGTCCGGAGGTGGCTGAAAAGGAGAAAAAGCTCTACCAGTCTCGTTCTGACGTGTAGAAGAATCCTCGCCCATCTTCATGAACAGGAAGGCCATCTGCTGCTCCATCCTCGCTTGAATCTGTCGGAGGGTGAGGACTTCTTCCTTAAGCTGATAATAATCCTCCAAAACCCCCCGAGGGCTCTGCGATTGACTCCTAAATGAAGAGCTGAGCATGGATCAGGGGTACAATTGGCTCGCAGCTGAACCGACGTCATATACCATTTCCTTGTCAGTCCGAGAGACCTCCAAGAAAGTCCGATCAGCCACGGCATGAAACTGCTGTTGAGCAACCTCGGGATCGACAGACTCATCCATCCGTGACTCAGGCAGCTGACCGAGTCGCTCAAAGTATGAATCCTACATTAGATAATTTGTAATGCATTAGTAATGTGAAATATAATAGAAATTGTATTTAATAAATAAGGAGCGAAAGAAAAGATATCAGAAGCTGTGTCGCAGGCTCGTCAACTAGCGGAATGTCCGCTATAGACTTCCCGGCCTGAATGGTCTCTACAACGTCAGGGGCATCCGACTTCTTATGAGTCTGGATAAAAACCTCGGAGCCCATGGCCTTTCGCTTCAAGGCCGTCTCTTAAAACAATTTAAGCAAAACTATGAGTTCAAGCGACATTATGATTGTTATGAAATTTTTTTAATAAGATGATAAAACACGTATAAATCTTAAATGTACCGAATGAAAAAAAAAAAAAACGGAAAACTCACCATCCTCTTCTCGATGGCGATAGAGTGCACACTACCCTGAGTGTGTGTCGCGGTCCCCTTCGCCCGGTTTTGCTGGGCAATGTCGGATTTTGTCTGAAAATCCTCACTCGTGCACTCCCTCTCCAAGAGCTCCATCTGAAGCTCGAAGGGCATCCACTGTACGCTATCGAATCGTCCCTCAATGATAACAATTCGAGCCTTGTAGAAGATGTGTAGGAAACGACGTTTCAACATCGCCTCCCATTCAGCACATACCCGTGCATCGAGTGATGGATCCCAGGTATACTGCGCCTGAAAGAAACCATAGAACAAATTAATTTCTATAGTGTATCTATATATATCAAAAAAAAATTAGAGATAACATAAAAAAGGGATTAAAGGCTTGTACCGAGAACCAACTGAACATGCGATCACGTGCATATAGTGGAACCTCTGAATAGGTAGTCCACAACGCCTCATAAAAGGCGGTAAATGATGTAATGACTGTCTTGACTACATCACTGTGATAAAACCTACAAAATAACAATCCAAATACACATAAGGATTTGACAAATGCGTCTATATTAATGATGCATAAATATAAAATGTATATACGAGAAGTAAAAAGGGGGAGATAACATAAAAATTTTACAAATGTGTATCTCGATGTAATGGAGAACTAGGATCGATATCCGGCAGTCTAGATCTACTACCATGGGAGGACGATGGCCGTGCTGATGTAGAAGCACGAGGAGAGGGCTCATCCGGAGGCAACGTCAGGACTATCTGATCATGACCGTGCTGTACATCGGCCACGATATCGAACTGATCAGGCCGGGGCTCTCTGAACATCTCTGGAACGTGAGATGGCATGGTACTCTCAATTCTCCTGGAGATGCTCCTGTCAGAACGACGATGCTGTGAACCAGTGTCGCGTCCACTGGATCCTCCACGCAAAGCACTACATCTACCCCTGGAATCACCGAATGACGACATCTGCGAACATATAAGAAAAAAATGTTAATTTAATACGAAGGAATGCAACCGATATGATTGCGTATGCTACAAAGACATAATTCATTACGTTAGGCAGTTCTTGTTCTTTACATATTTATTTAAAATGTTAAGAAACGATCATTCCTCCCCCTCGTCATCGTCATCTTCATTATCATTTTCAGACTCCTCTTTGGCTATGTCTCCTGTTGTGTCTTCCTCTTCTTCGTCCTCCTCCTCCTCTTCCTCGTCCTCCTCGTCCTCCTCCTCGCCTATCTCATCATCTTCATCATCATTGTCATATTCTGTTTCATCAAATGGTTCAAGAATAAAGGGGGAGACATTGAAATCTTCTTGTAAAGCTTGTTCCATTGCTTTGGGAGCTTTAATAGTACATCGTGATTTCGTTTTGAATACCGCCCACTATCTACTGCGTCGGGGTGCACAACCCGGATAAGGAGCATAGTACAGTTGAATTGCTTGAGTGGCAAGAACAAAAGGATCATACAGCGAGATATACAATTTGTTCACAAGTCCCTGAAGAACTGATTCAACTCCTTCAAAACATTCCATACATTCCTCGACAACAACTCTCTGAAAGCAACAATTTTTGCATAAAGACGTAACAGTCATGGCTTTTCATGCCTCTAAGCTGCCACTCAGACTCACGTACGCAACGACGAAGGTTGGATGCGTAACCATCCGGAAACTGTAGTTTTTTGACCCATTCACACAATATCTTTCTTTGGTTCTTCTTGAAAACATACAGAGCTTTCGGCATTAAAAACTGTGTCTTGCCATTACCAAAAACACTCTTTTTGAGGTAGAATTTGAATTTTTTACAGTACAAAGGCAAATCTCTTCTTGAATTCTCGTTGTCCTTCGTTTTACCCGGCACGTCCATCACTGTGTTGAATACGTTATCAAACACGTTCTTCTCAATATGTATGACATCAAGATTATGACGGATTAAAAGAGACGGCCAGTAAGTTAGTTCCCAGAATATGCTCCTCTTGCTCTAATTGTGAATTCTATGAAAATCAATTGTAACAATCGATAAGTCATAGACCAACCTTTCCTTAGTGGTAGGGACGTGTGTAACCCTGTGAAGAATCTCTTCTCTACTAAGAATCTCAATCGGTGGGGAACACTCTGCCTTGTTCTTCAAAAACCCATTCTTGTTCCTCCTAAAAGGATGATCCATGGGCAAAAAACGTCGATGATAGTCGAACCATGAATGCTTTCGTCCATTCTTGAGGTGAAAGGACTTCGTATTTCCAATGCAATATGGACAAACCAACCGACCGGTTGTGCTCTAACCTGATACCATAACATACGCTGGAAAATCACTGATAGTCCATAACAAGCAGGCCCTCATGTTGAAATTTTGATGTTTGTGAACATCATATGTTGGTTTCCCAACTTCCCACAACATAAGAAGCTCCTCTATCAAAGATTGTAAATAAATGTCCAGGTCTTCTCTTGGGCTCTTTGGTTCGGGAATAATCATGTTCAAGAACATATAAGGTCTTTTCATGCACATTTCGGGGGGAAGATTGTACTGTGTGAGTATGACAGGCAAACAAGAGTACTCCTTCCCTGATTGCCCAAACGGTGCAAACTCATCAGTGCAGAGTCCCAAAAAGACATTGCGTGCCTCGATCGCGAAGCATGAGAAAGTATGATCCAAATGCCTCCAGGTTTCGCTGTCTGAAGGGTGTGCCATGATGCCATTAGATCTTCGAAAGGTGAAATGCCAAGACATAGCCTCGGACGAAGCACTGTTGGCATACAACCGCTGAAGCCTCGGAGTTATTGAAAAATATTGAAGCACGCTGACACCGGAGCGCTTCTTTGAACTTCTCTTCTCCTTGTAACGGTTCGCATTAAATACAGAGCATCTAGCAAACCCCGAATAATCTTTCCAAAAAACCATGTAACCATTCGGACAACAATCTATCTTAACCACTGGAAGATGAAGGCCTTTCATCAGAGACTTGATGTCATACATCCCTGCTTTCATATTGTTATCGCGTGGGCACACATCCTTCAATAGTTTACAGACACCATCAACCGCTTTATGAGGAAGGTTATATTTGTATTTTAGAGTCAAAAACTGTACAGCCACGGCTAATTGAGACATCGGGGCTCCATCATACAACGGAGAGTGAGATGCATCCATCATGTTGAAGTAATGCCTGGATTCGGTTGGCGGACCATCATCATACAATCTTTCATCCACAGCTTCAGTTTCTTCATAATATTCAGCCAGGAATGCATCAACCAACATATCCTCAAAATTATTAGGATACTGAAACACATTCGAAGGACCCACATTGTCCGGTTGGCACACATTTGATGGTCCACCAACTTTTGCATGATGATTCTGTCCCCATGCTTCCCCGTGATAAACCCAAATAAAATAATTCTTCGTGAAACCCTTACTGAGAAGTTGAAGTCTTAGAGTGTCAACTGTTTGAAATCGTCTATTCCTACGATTCTTACAGGGGCATCTCAGATGTTCTGGAAAACGATCTTCGTCGTGTTGAAGAGCAACCTTAACAAACTACTTCGTCGTGTTAAAGAGCAACCCTCGACGAAACGTTTGCTCAAGTTGTGACCATCCAATCACTGATACATCCATGAATGACATAACTCCATATCGTTCAAACTACTACATTGAAACAAAAGCTAAAAGTCAATTCATATTAAGGTTGAATACAAACTTGCATATACAAGGTTATACTTACAAATTCTGGCATTTATTCAAGTTTATTTTCGTCTAAGACATATTTCATTTTTTCGATAGTTTGGATTTAGGTTATACCCTAAACATCTTAATAAAGAATCGTTAACTCGTAAAACCAACGTTAACACAAAAGGATGACACTAATTCTCAATCCGAATCCATGACCCATGACAATTCACATAAACAATGACAGAATTCCCTCATCATCATATATAGCAAGTTAGGGCTTCAACAACCTCAATCAAACCCGAGTCTCATACCCTGTATAACCCTAATCAAATCTCAACTCGACCACTACCCATTTCACAATCCACAAATTCCATTATACTCCTAACATTGTCAAATCAAGAATTGCTTCAGCGAGCTTATTTCAAACCTCACATTATGATACATGAATAGGGAAACCTAATCAAACAACATACAAGCAACCTCCGCATAATCACAATCAAACCACAATCACTGCAAGTAAAGATTTGATAATTTTTCAATCAAATTTCCCAAATTGAGCCAAGAATATACAAACCCTAATCCAACCCTTGACATCCAAACACCCGCAACACCTCAACCAAACCCTAATGAAACCACAGTATATTTCATAACCCCAAAATTCTGCACATATACTGTCACACACACACATCGCCTGAACCAAATATGGGATATATATAATAACATTGCAAAATTAATATTATTAGTACTTACGACTAGCAGGGTGTGTGCTGACTGTGAGACTATGTGGCGGCGGGTGGCAACCAGCGGGTGACAAGCAGCGTAGGTAGTGGTTCCCTGCGTGTGGTCGATGAGGCGACGGAGACCGGCGATGCTGCGGCGGTGTGCGTTGGGACGGATGTTCGACGTGCCGGCGAAGGTGGTGGAGAAACGGCTGGGGCCCTGCTGGGCCGTAGCTGGGGCG
>JAOVYX010021198.1:0-16062 GCA_035668315.1 Drosera spatulata | reverse complement strand
CTCTTCATTCTTCTTCATTTTTGCTTCAAATTCCATGCCAATCTGCCATAAAACATCAACACACAGCAGTACCAATAGTCCAAGGCAAAACGACACTAAAAATGCAATTTAGATAATTTAAAGGGAATAAAAACAAATGTTTAGAATAACGAAATGATATGTGATTTCATACACATCAGTGTCCGACTCTGGGGTAAGACACCTGGAAAACTTCAAGTTAACCTTTTGATCTCAGAATATTGAATCTGTCAAAGAACTCTGTCAGCGTCTCATGTTTATTCATCTTTATAAGCTCATATTGCTGAATGTAAAGATTCAGCTTGTTTTCACGGATTTCATTCGTGCCATCGTTTCTCAGTATCAAGGCAATCCCATACCTCCTTTGCAGATTTGCAATGTATTACTAGTTCAAGCATATCACTGCCTATGGATTTTACAATAATTCCTAATGCATGTCTATCAACCGGAATGAGTTCCTTGACCTAATCTTTTTTCTCTTTGAGGACAAATTTCCCTCTATCATTTAGATCCATAGAAGGATCCATAGGGATGAATCTCCCTTCAAGGACAGTCCTTCTCATTCTCTTATCGCTTGGTCAAAATAAAACATCATTCTGGCCTTCCAATGGTTGAACTTGTGATCCTTGAACAGTCAAGGATGGGCAAAATAGGGGATGAACACTTTACTTGCACCTGACAAGCTTAAAACTCATATCAGTAACTTCTTTGCAAGCTAAAACAAAGTAGAGCCCCTTTCCAAAAGCTGTTAGGCCTAGAAAGGTTTGCTCTGATACCAATTGAAAGTCCCAAGATAGCTTGCTATGAGACTACAGGGGGGATGAATATTCTCTCTTTTCGAGTTTTATTGTCAAACTAACAAAGGTTAGTTGGATAGTAGAGTTGTTCTTAGCTTACTGCAGTAATGCGAAACTTTACTGCGATAACGTTAATTCCTTTTAGCTTAGTGTTGGTTGAAGTTGATAAATAGTAGGGTTAAATATAATGAAAGCAGCAAAGTAAAAACACAAAGGTTTATATGCTGGTTAGAGTATATAGCTAAAATACGGCTATACTCCTTACCTCCGGTCTTTCCTTAATTATAAGAGTGATAAATCAAGAGGATAGCACTACGTGTGATTGTTATTGACTCACAATCAACCTATCACTTCACAACGAGTAAATAGACTCACTATTTACAAGATTTTTCCTTCTCCTCAACAGGACTCAGAACAACCTTTTGGAATCGTCTGTCTAACACTAGTGCAATTCAACATTGTCTTCAATAGCTGACTCATATCTTCAACTATCAACTTCTTTTTTCGCTCACTTGAAACCTTACAATAAGAATAAAACGAGCAGATTGGAGAGATGGAAAGGATGGATAGCCATTGATGGAGATAGAATATCCCAGCCGCTAGAAAAGGATTGTCTATGATCCCAATAAAAAAAGAAGCCCTTGTCCTCTGTTTCAGGGCTCAAGTTCTTACTTGCCCCACAGACAAACAAAATTAGTTTGAAAATGTAGACAGCAGAAGAAGTGACTCTCCATCCGACCGACCAAGAAATGCTCTACCGATAAAGTAAAGCGAGAAAGCTTATTAAGAAGGTCATCTTCCATCTGCTCCACAGCTAAGAAGACGAAGTCTTCGTAGCCCACCACCAACATCAACAACAAGGTCTGAATTCAATGAAAGTAGGTACCACCCGATGTGCAGATGCGATCATGAATCAAACCATATCAAAACTTTCAACTATCGACGGACAAAGCCAAAACGTCAACCACAAACGAAGGATGGCCTGGCCCCGGTTCCCAAGGTTAGAGTATTTTATATTTGATGGCACTCATTATTCTAAAGCCTTGGTCTAAGAAGTACGGATTGAAAGAGAGCTCTTATCATCGATCCTTGTGTGAATCCGTTTGCCTTCTCTCCAACTGAAATGTTGGTCTCAAAAGTCTATCAGTAGAATTGCAAGTATAGTGGGAAAACCTAAACTACCTTTCGAGAAGGCTGAGACGATAATCACGAGCTACCTTCCTTATGCCCTTTGTCCTGAGATTGAATTCTTTTTCCCATCGATCACTGAATCACCTTTTGACATTTTACTACCTTGATCCTCCTCTCTTGATGAACTTGTAGCTGATTCAATTCAAGCAAAAACAGCTTGAACAAGAATAGTGGATTCAATAGCTGCGGTTAGGCCTTTAGACTCTTCCTACTATCAAGCTACTGCAGGCGCTACTCTCACCGAGGGACATGATATAGCTTTCTTCTGGTTCTAGAGGTTAGAGCAGAAACCAGGCAGTTACCTTAGAGAATTAGGTCTTAGGATTGAGAGTGACCAAGTGATCAGAGGGCTCAGGGGTGCAATGTGCTAGACTTAAGACTTTAAAGGAGTGATTTCCTTTACTAAGATTTTTGAAAAACTTTGACTACCAATCCCTCTTCTGGAAAGAGAGTTCCTCTCTCCGTTACACCCATAATGGAGTATGCCAATTCTGACCTTTTAAGTGACTAAAGGGAGTAAACACTTCTATGATAGGCCTTACAAAAGCCATTTACAAATGTCGACCTTGCGCTTCACTTTCGATGAATTAGGCATTTTTTTTTCACTCTTTTATGGGACTAGACTCTCTGTTCCTTCCCCGCTAAAGGCTATTGGCTTCTGTCACTATTCCTTTGATTCTTTATCGTTTACTAAAAGAAATAGAGCTTTCCTAAAGAACGAGAAAGATACAATACAGTAAACAACCAAACTTACTTAGTTAATAAAGAGAAAGGGATCCAAGCCAGTTTCATCATTTCCCGAGTGTTTATTCTGGTGTTAGACCTCTTCACTAATAGAAATTGGGTTAGTATAATAGAATAGGTATTTCTTGGAAAAAAATTCAAATAAAAAGAAAGAGTTCCTCATGACCACAACAAATGGGTAATTTTTCCAAATACCTATAAGATCATAAAAGGCGTAGCTTCTCATTCTATGCGAACCCGTGAGCAAGGTGTAGCCTATGCCGAGAAAGACAAGAGAAAAATGGAATCTTGTCTTTCTTAACGACCAACGCGACGGGGAACACACCAACCATTGAGAACATACTCCCCATGGGTGAGTATGTTCTCAATCGTTTGTGTGTCTCTTATACCGGAAGAAAAGAAAGAGATCGAGATTGGATTTCTTTTTCATTGAAAACGAAGAAGGCCGAGAATGGTATGATTTAATCTAAAGAACCTCGTTCCGCTCACTGGCCAACATCAAGACCGACAATCTCTATCCGATGTCGTGCCTAGGATAGTTGACTTGCCTAAAATTTCTATGAAAAATCACTCCCATATCATACGATGGAATGGGCGACAGAGAGCATCTTAACATTATGGCTTGGGCGATCCAATATGAATAGCGAGGCCTTCTCCCGTTCAAAAAGACATTAGTGCCTAATGGTTCATAAACTCACCCCTTTAGCACCTAGGCGTCTTAATTCAGGTTAACCGGTTCCAGTTGAAAAAATCGATTAAGGGCTATACCGCTTCTTGTTAAAGCAAGCAAGTTCGATCAACTACTACTTCTTTGGCTTTAGGACGAGTTTGCCCTAGAATATGAGTCCTGAACACCCACTAGAGCTCAAAATAGGTGCTTTGTTATGAATTTTTATACTGGGATAATTCCGTTGTCTCCGAGTAAGGTTCTGGCCCCCGGATCGTCTCTTGATCCAAACAAGAGGTTGTTGTTTTGTTTCATCAATCTCGGTAGAATGCCATCCTTATCGCTTTTTGGGCTAACAGGATGGTTTGATATCGAGCTCTATGTCTCTATCGACGACATCTCCGACGTTCAGTTTTAGAAAATCACTCCATTGCTGAAGCCCGTAGATGTCATATTGGAGAGTGTACACGGGAGAAAGCTATATCACTAAAGAATTCTTGTGAACCGGGTCCCATTGACCTCATGCATTAGAATTAGAATTAGGAATGTTACTCAACCATTGATTGACAGAAAACTCAATAATACATTCTTCCTTTTTCTTGCTCAGGTTAGTCAAGTAGTTTTGGTAAACTCAATCTTTCGTACGCTCGTCAGGTGAAAGTCAAGTGAAATGGGCAGAAAATCTCTCAAATTTCTCGTAGATATTTCAATCGGATATTTTTTATGAATTTTACGCTTAACTACTAATAGGTTTGAAGCAAGATGTTGTCTAATTAGACCACGAATTATAAATGTTTAGAAAATTTCTATTGCGATTTCACGAGGGTTATTTAAGTAATAAGAAATTCGAAAGTCATAGATACTTGATTGCTTCAACACATACACATATAGGATGAAAAAATGAGACTTGAAATCTCATTTACGATTTCATTTGTCATATGATTCAATTCATTTCTCATATGATTCAATCCACTTCATTACCTTTTATTTCATACTAACCTAGTTAAGTAGAAAGAAATTGATAAAACAAAAAAAAGAATTCCATTTGCTACTGCTCGCCAAATAAGGAATCTATAAACCCAGTCAATTGAAGGAGTTGGAAAGTCAATCGAAGAGACACGTTCTTTCTTTTTTTCCTACTACAACTGAAAGCACTACGGTGAGACTGCCATCGCTATAGAAGAGTTTGAAGTCATTATGAGGGCCCGGATCCGCGTCTCACAGGCGGAGAAGGGAAACTTATTAGTGTAGGTGATCCCTAAGTTGCTCCTAATTGAAGCCTTTTTGGAGTCGCCATCTAATTTTCTAACAAATTAGGAAAGATAAGTCTTAGAGACTTAGGCAATGGTCTACTTTGAGAGTTCAGGTTCGGGAGTTAAGTCAAGCAATGGGAAGGTCGCGTTTTGAGCTAGCACCCATCACCCCTACTTATGTGGTCTCTATTGATCCCTAGGTGAAAGAATCCTAAAACATATTTGCTTTCAATTAGTAACATGTTTATAACACAAAAATATTTTGAACAAAATCAACATGGAGTACGCACACAAAGAATGTATCAAACATTTTATGAAAAACCTATGTTTATTAAGCTTAGTGATTCATACTCTTTTAAAGGTAAGAAAGGTTCGCATTTTTAATAATAATCAACCTTAAAGCACTCTAGGTGATGGGAAATAAGATAAATTTTATAATTCCTAAGTTTTTAACTTTTGACTACTTGAATTGGCATTCTATGACATGTAAGTGATGAAGCATGATATGAGACTATTGCCAATTGCTTGACACGCATATATTTTGCCATGGGATTTCATTTATAATGATAACCTGCAACCAAAGACGTTAGACATAGATATATAATGAATCATATAGTTTATAACCATATTAACATATATCCCATGGCACTTGTCACCCAAAGAGTTAGCACAATACAATAAATATAATCCTTTTTAAGAGATTCTCATGAAGATTTATAATCCTATATAAACCTATAATTATACTTTACATTGTGTGAATCATATAACAACTAAAGCCATACCACATGTCGGTAAGTCATAAAAATAATACAAGATGATCCTATGTTTATAAAAAGTACCCTACCACATGTTGGTAGGAAAAAAATAATACAAGATGTCCTATAAATTTACATGATTCTAGGCACATGACCAAAAAATAATCTATATCTAAATAATCTTCATGAGAATCTCTAATTTTATACATTAGGTGATTACGCATAAATAAGATACTTATAGTAAAAGTAATCAAAGCGGGAATTAAACACCCACATTCATGATGCATATGTCGCCCTCACCATGCAAAACGAAAAAGAGGAGGAGTTTCGATCGTGCAAATAGCTGGCCATCCCAAACTGACTAGAGTTTGAGATAAAGATAATGTTGTCCTACTGCCATGGCATGTCCAGGCAAATAGGATCAGCGAGCACTCACGTATAGTGATCACGCAAATGATGCATGACCTAAATCTATCGTTTTGAACGGAATCATTTTATGTGGGTTTCATGAACACACATTTAACGTTGAAATTAATATGCATCAATTTTACTAACACACATTCACAAATAACGATAAATAAAAGTCATAATCTAACTGACAGAGAACCTGTTACACCAACATTGAGAGTTAGTAAGTAAAAATCAGGAAAACACTACACATACGTCATCACACTATGATTAGGTCAAAAAATATAAAGAAACAGGGTTGATTAATTTTTAATTAATGTGATTGCGCCTTGCGGCAGCCTACATACCTTGGTGGGATCAAACCTTATGTATTTCGGGATATTGGAGTATTAAACTTTGATTTAATATAAACTTAGAGTTTATTTGACTATGTCGATATGGCTGCCTACATACCCATGGAGAGTTCAAGCCTTATGTAGTTCACAAATGAATTTAGAGTTAAGATGTGTTTACTTAGAGTTAAGGTAGATGATTAACTTATAGTTTACGCGACTACGCCTGTGAAGCCTGCCTACATACCCTCGTGGGATCAAGTCACATGTAGTTCAGAAGTATTAAGTCTTTTAACGGCTTAGAACGTGTTTTAGACTTAATTGATTCTTTTGCCTTAATTTAGGGCTTATGGTGATTATGCCATTGTTATGGGCTTACATATTGATTTGATTTGGTTTGTGTATACATTTTTAATATTATGTATTTTGAAATAAACATTTGTAATGTTATGAGACATTTATAATGTTACGATGAATTGTACATTTTTAATGTTATATGTGATTATTATGTTCTACCTTTTAGGTTGTATATTTTAATATTATGCTTGATTGGTTAAATGCTATACATTTTGTATTGTTCAATATTTGTAATGTATTATTTGATCACATGTTATACATCTTAGGGTATGATATTTATAATGTTTTAAATTGTTATGTGTTTTTAACATTTATAATGTTTCATTTTATACATTTAATATTTTCCATTTATAATTTTTTATAAACATTTATAACGTTCTATATGTTACACATTTTATGTGGACATTCATAATGCGATATTTTTAATGTGACATACTTATAATGTTATTGTACATTTTAATATTCGATTTACCTAGACGATTAATTATTAAGCAATTGGCCTCAAATGTCTGCTGGGATTTACAGTTTTTCATCACCGGCCATAATACACAGATAGGTAGATTTCTGTTCATATCAACAATATCAATTTCAGGAATATCATAGATCCAAACAGCATAGGACGATCGATTTCAGAACCAAATCAAACCGAACCCCCCATCAATCAATATCAAACCGAAAACAAAACAGAGCCAAACGAGCGTACCCCAGGGAGTTTCATGAACCGAACGTGTCAAGGAGGCACATATCAATCGACAAAACAAACGAAACTACATCGAAAATCCATCGCACACAGGGATGATCCGGTAACCAAATTCAACACACATAGGTCGAGGGATAAACGTGTGGATACCCAAACAAAATGGGTAGATCAAAGGGTCAGAGTCTCAGGTTTTCATCATCGGTCGAAACTCGCCGGATGGGTGGCGAGCCTTTGGACCGTCACCAATCTCCAACGAAACAAAAAGGGAATCCCACACACATAACCACTAAAATCAAAGTCTCGGGCGTGACTGCGTTATCATCAAATAACAAGATCGAGTATTACCTTGACCAAATCGTGAGCCACACAAGGGAGTAATGGAAATGAGCCGCTGTCGAGACACCACCGAGCGCCGCTGAGACACCACTGAGCGCCACTTCAACCTCGGGAGGGAGCAGCATCGAGGGACTACAACCGAACGCCGCCACCACCTCACTTCGCGGGCATCGAAAATCACCACAAACATGCACCAAGAAAACAAAACCAAACCGTTCGGACCCCCCAAATGAACCAGATCCCCTATCAATTTTGAGAGAGTCAACTACAACTTACGGAAACATGGATGATCATGGACATCATGGAAGATAGGAGAAAATAAGTCAAAAATAGATTTTTACTTGTCTTCTTAGTTTTAGGAATATTTTTAGATTATCTCGTTAAAAAGCTTTTCCTAAAGCGGTCCAATACTCTCCATTCTGAAAATGATTTTTTTTCTTTGCTTAAATATGCGGATAATAATAGAAAATATCTTTCAGAGATAATGGATCAAAAAAATCACAGTTTCAAAATAGAAAACGGTTACTATCCAAGAGACGGCTCTTCAAAGACACAAGAGACGATTTTCCAGAAATCATGTTTTTTATTTGACCCTAAGTACTCAATAATTCAACTGTAGGATAAGATTTTATTCCTCATTGTCCTTATACAAATATTATGACTGTATATCTCAAATTTGCATCAACTAGATCTTGTGTTCTTCATGAGTTGCTCTTTCTTTATTCTTGAGGTCTTTCACTTGAATTCAGCACTTCAATCTTCAATCAAGCTTCACTCCATGATCATCAGGTTAGTTTGTCTGCAACACAAGAACCTTCAGACCCATCCATGCTTGATAAAAACCTTCATGCGTTCCTTCAAGCTTTTAACCTTAAGTGCGCACCTACACACATAGAAACTCAAAACAATATTAGTGCACACCTGTTTGTTACCATCAAAACACATGAGGTTCAATAATTTCCCCCTTTTTGATGATGAAAAATAGTGGATGGTCAAAAATAAAACGTTCAATGAAGAACTATGACCAATGTAACTCATACCTTTCAGGAGTCAACTCTTATGAAGAAACGTCTCTAGTGCATACCTGAAAGTCTTTAAAGTCCTTAGCATCCTTTACATCTCCATTCGACAACCTGTCACTAGATGCAGGACATATAACCAGAGCAAAAATATAACAAGTACAAACAGCTCTAGATCAAATCATGAGCATTTTCATAGCTCATAAGATTCCATTTTCGTGCACATCACTTGTCTTCTGATTCCAACAAAGTCCTAATCTAACAAGTGATTAGAGCAAACAACTAGGTCATTTCTACAGACTATTAGGCGCAAATAATCCTAATCACTAAACATGAATTAGGAATAAGAAAACAAAAAATGCAAAGAGAGATACAAGCACATAACAACTTGAAAGATAAAAGTAATCAAAATCCATAAGCAGGTAGAATGCATCATAAACCAACTAATTGACCATTACCTCTTCCCCCTTTTGGCATCAACAAAAAGACTAACCCTCACCTTCGAGTAAAATGAGATGTCCTCAGCCTTACCATGTCATGCCAATAGATACACATAAGCCATAACATTAGAAGGTTAGAACATTAGAAAATATTACAAACCAATGAATAAAGTTCAGAAATTTAAAGAGATTCAACAAAGTTCAAGGCTTAAAGATAGAAAAAGAAAGGAAAAGGATATAGGTAGGTCATAGGCTGGCTAGGCTCTTTTTGTGGTGCTCTTAAGGTTTTTTACTGACGCCATCTTTGCAACAATATCCATAGCAGACGTAAAGACAGCCCTCAGATTATCAAGCTCTATAGCCTTTACATCAATGACTTTCTACTTCTCCCGGCACTCAGCACATACAACCTTTGAAGATCCAACTCTTCCTGAAGAACTGGCTCCCTTACCAGACTCTATCTTGACCCATGTACCCTTAGCATTCTGTAAGGACAAAGAAGTCAGGTACTACTGATCAAAGTGTGACCTCTTGTCTACCTCTTCATTGTCTTCCAAGTCCATAACTCCCATACTCTTCAGAAGCTTCGACAGCCATATCCCATAGAGCAGAGCATGGTTTCTCTGCTTTGCAACATAGACCATGTGCTTCAACATCAACACTGGCAGGTTGATTTTTGCACCACGAATCATCAACTCCATCAAAGTCATATCCAACCCATTCACAGCATCCTTCCTTTATGACCTAGGAACAATAACCCTCACAACCAAAGCATGTAGCAGAACATGGTTAGGAGACATCTCCTTATGAAGAACAACTTTCGCCATCTCATGACTAGGGTCCTTGCTAAACTTCCTAGCAAGTTTGAGGGGCTCTAAGTTGTTAACCTTCGGCCATTCACCCTTGGGATAATCATCAAATCCTTCACATGGGAGTCCTAACTCATTAACAACATACCTTTCATCCAAAGTACTGGGATTACCACTGATCCGGCTCATGACTGTGAACCTGATCTCCTTCTTAGACTTCACTTGCTTCAGATTCTCGTAGAATTCAATCACAGCCTTCTTATGGACAAAGTTGTGCATTGGGCATGCTTCATCCCATCCTTGAGTAACAAAAGTTTAATGCACCTAGGTAAGTTCATTCTTTTTCAGCCAAGTAAGATTAAAGACCTTACCTAGGAGATGTTTCCTAGCAATCATCCATGTTTTTCTCCCCTTCTTTGGCTGAACCGGCTCATCCTCCTCTTCTATAGTTTCCTGCTCATCATCTTCTCCTTTGTTCTCCTTTTCATCCGCCTCTACATCCTCATCTTCATTTTCTTTATCAGATGTTGAATTCAGCATCTTTCTCTAATTCAGACACAATCACCTACTTGTTCTTCGTGAAAAGGGTTGCTGATTTGACTTATAACTCCTCTTCCATTTCATCTTCGTAGTCAGAGTCTTCATTATCAAACACCTTCTTGCACTATCTCTTGGCAAGAGCTGGCTTTTTCCTCGACCTCTTCACTAGTGGGACTTCTTCTTCAAATTCTATTTCAGAATCAAGTGTCATCACTTTATCTTCACTGGACTCAGAATCTTCTCGCTTTCTCTTCCCTCTTCCTCTCTTCGTAGGGGTAGCCTTTGGAGGCTACTTCTTCTTTGTGGCAGGACCAACCTCACTAGACTCACTTGTCATGGATTGAGTCTTGTGAGAGAGCTGGCTCTTGGTAGGTGCGGCTCCAGAGGCTTATCTCGTCATTCTTCTTCTACCAACAAGCATCTTGGATGGAGGCTTTTTCTTCTGTTTTAGGGCTCCCTTTGGTGTCTCCTTTACTGCTTTCTTGCACATCTATGTAACATCTTCATCAGCAAGACTTTTGAGTGACCCCACTGCTGAAAAGAGATTATCAAGTTCCTCATCTTGATTTGTCTCCTCAACTACAGGAACATCTTCTGTGTTTGTCTTCTCAGTCCCAACAGCAATAGTTGGAGGATTCTCGGTCACATCTTGAAGAGCCGGCTCATCAAGAAGGATTGGCTCTCCAGAGGACTGTTCCCCCTGAGTATTTGCACTCCTTGCCTTCTTGATCTCATCCATCTTCGCAACTTTCACCTTGTAGATCCTCTACTACAAAGTCAGACCATCATCAGCATCGTTTTCTTTCACAGCATCAACTACACTTCCAATCACCACATCCATATTCTTTTCACTCACCAACCTTGGTTAGTCACCACTGCATCACCCTTTTCTGACATAACATCATCTTTTTCAGTCACCACAGCAACTTCAACATTCTCAACACCATCACCCATTAATTCCCCCTCACCCATTGCTAGGGTTTTGGGATCTAAGGGAATTTCGGGTGTCTTCTCCTCAGATGACTTAACAATCTCTCTGACATCCACAAACTCATCACTTTTAGCACCAACACCTTTCTCATCATCCTTTCTTTGCTTATTAGCATGCATGGCCTCTGATTGAGGAACCGTCTCTGGAGAAAGAGTCGAATCTGAGACCATCTCGGCTTCCTTTTGATTTCTCTCTGAACTCATCCCTTATGTGTCATACCAAGGTACCAACACTATCTCAGACGACGGTGAAACTGCCCTGATTGGCTTGGCCTTCTTTGGTTTGGGTTCTTTTAGGGATTTGCATTTGTATTGCCATTTTTCTTTGGCAGCCTATATCTCGGTGGATTTCTGAGCTCTGGTGCGTGGCATGGTTAAGGAATTTATGTGGAGGAAGATTTGGTTGGAAGACATGAGGAATTTTTGAGGCGTGGGCGGTTATGACAAGTTATGGTGGTGTTTATGGGAAGTTATGGTGTAGTGGGAGATGGGACGGTTTGCATGCAATTGTGTAGTTTTTCTAGATTGGTTTAATGAAAGGAAAAGCGAAAGTTATGACAGTTACTTTCCCTTAAATTACGGAGAGAAAATCTGGATAAGGATTTGGGATAAGGTTGAGACAGATCTTGTGAAGATACGGCTCTTGGATGATGGAGACAAAAAGATATGACATAATCTCTTTAAAAATTGAACAAATATTTGCAAAATAATCAATAATATAAATAATGCACGACATTCATAGCAATGAACAATATATGCACTTCAGCTTTTCTATCATCCACAGTAGAATTCTCATCCAATCTGGCTTCTTAGGTCAAACAAAGTCACTCTCAGATTCAAAATCAACCAATCAGTGATACCATCAGAGATCAAAAGTAATAATAAACTAGTTAAATTTTATCATGCCTAATTCCTACCTCAGTTTCTCATACCTTTCCCTTCCAAGGGATTTTGTGAAGGTATCTACTAATTGTTTTTCTGTTTCACAATATTCAAATCTCACATTACCCTCTTCATAGTGATCTCTTAGAAATGATGTCTAATATCTATATTTTTAGTTCTTGAAGGCATAATTGGATTTTTTGTCACACATACGGCACTTGAATTATCACACAAAATAGGCACACAACCACATTTAATTCCAACATCACTCAACTATTGTTTTAACCATAACACTTGGGCACAACATAAACCGACAGCAATATACTCTGCTTCAGTGGTGGATAAAACAACAGAATTTTGTTTCTTTGAAGACCAAGAAATTAAACAGCATTTGTGTTCAAAGTTTGCTTTTGTTTTAAACAGCATCCGTGTAACCCAATAGTTCAAAGTTTGCTCCTTTAGGATACCATGATCCTAACTTTTGTGTTCCACCTAAGTACCTCAGGATCTATTTCACAGCCTTGAGATGGCTCTTCTTAGGGTCTTCTTGGAACCGTGCACACAAGCATACACTAAAGACAATATCAGGACGTGAAGCTGTAAGATATAAGAAGAGTGATCCAATCATACCTCGATACTCCTTTTGATCAACACTCTTACCATTTGGATCCTCCTTCAATCTGCAAACTGTGGGAATTAGGGTATCATAAGACTTGGCATCAAACATCTTGTACTTCTTCAAAAACTCCACAAGATACTTGTTTTGGTGGATCAAAATTACATGCTGTGACTGTTTGATTTGTAAGCCAAGGAAGAAATTGAGTTCTCCCATCATGCTCATCTCAAAGTTACCTGTCATCAATTTGGAAAAATCCTGACACAAAGATTCATTACTAGCACCAAAAATAATATCATCCACATAAATTTGAACTACTAATAAATCTTTGTTCTTGGTATTGATAAACAACGTTTTGTCCAATTCACCCTTTTTAAAACCATTAGAAACAAGAAAGTCGGACAGTTTATCACACCAAGCCCTGGGAGCTTGTTTTAAACCATAGAGTACTTTGTCCAACTTATAGACATAATCAGGGTGTAAAGAACTTTCAAAAACAAGTGGATGCTCAACATAAACTTTCTCTTTTAAATTTCTATTCAAAAATGCACTTTTAACATTCATTTGATAGAGTTTAATGTTCATGAATGCAGCAAAAGCAATCAACAACCTTATAGCCTTTAATCTAGCAACAGGAGCAAAAGTCTCATCATAGTCAATGCCATCCTCTTGACTATATCCCTTTACTACTAACCTAACCTTATTCCTAACAACCACACCAAAATCATCAAGTTTATTTCGAAAAACCTATTTGGTGCCTATTACTGGATGATCCTTAGGTCTAGGTACTAGTTGTCAAACTTTGTTTCTCTCAAACTGATTAAGTTCCTCTTGCATAGCTAAAATCCAATCATTATCACTCAATGCATCAGAAACATCATGAGGTTCAAAATCGAAGATAAAGGCTGAGTAGGCACAAACATTGGTTTATGAGTTGGATGATGCTTTGGACCTTGTCTGGATTCCACTCTTTAGATCTCCTATCATAATATCCAGATGATGTGAACTTTTATGTTTCCATTTTTAAAAAGTCAGCTCCTCTGAAGAGTGGTCTTGTCCGGAGAGTTGATTCTCAGGTTCATCATTATACAGCTTCGTTAGTGACCAGTCTTCTACTTCTTTTTCCAGCAATTTCTCCTTTTTAGCAACTTCCTGATCCTTTAACTTCTCCAGTTCGAGGACATCATCATCTTTCTGCACAGATTTAGAAGATGAATCAGTTTCATTAAAAAGTACATGAATACTTTCTTCAACACATATAGTCCTTTTGTTAAGGACTTTGTAAGTTTTTCTGTGCAGAGAATATCCTACAAAAATAGCCTCATCACTTTTAGCATCAAACTTCCCTATATTAGCTTTACCATTGTTTAGCACAAAAAATTTGCAACCAAACCTTCTTAAGTGTGCTATACTATGTTTTCTACCAAACAGAAGTTCATAGGGCTTTTTCTTTAGAATCGGCCTGATTAAGGCTCAGTTGAGGATATAAGCAGCTGTGTTAATAGCTTCAGCCCAGAAGTTCTTTGGTAAGCTGCTATCCAATAACATAGTGCGAGCCATCTCTTCCAAGGACCGGTTCTTGCGCTCAACGACTCCATTCTGTTGAGGTGTGTGTGGGGCTGAAAAATTATGATCCCATTGTGTTTCCTATAGAAATCAATAAACAAGCCATTGTCAAATTCAGTTCCATGGTCTGTTACAATAGCTACAAGCTTTGAAATTCAACAAAGGTAACACTCTTATTACGTAAGAATATCACCCAAGTATTCCTCGAAAAGTCATCCATAATTACAAAAACAAACTTGCTTCCTCCTCTACTCCTTACTCTCATAAGACCATATAAGCCCATATGAATAAGTTGCAAGGGTCTTATTGTACGTACCGCTCCTTTGGTTTTAAAGGATGACTTGACATGCTTACCCTTGACACATGAATCGCATAACCCTTCACTTTCATACCTCATGGCAGGTAATCCTTCCACAAGCTTCAAAGTATTAAGTTTGTTGAGTAGATGGTAACTTGCATGCCCTAGCCTTTTATGTCATAGAAGTGGTGTATCATCATGCACACTCAAACAATTTAGTTTCTTCTCTAGGATATCATTCAAGCAAATATTGTACACGTTCTTTACCCTTCTTCCTTGCAATGTGATTTCACCTGTTTGCTTCTCTTTGACAGAACAATGATTTTGAGTAAACTCAACAACATTCCCATTATCACAAAACTGTGAGATACTCGAAAGATTATGCTTCAAAACCTTAATATAATAGACATTATCAATGAAGTGTTCCAAGGACTTACCAATTTTATCTGATCCTGTGATTTTACCTTTTTCATTATTGCTAAAGGTAACACTCCCTTCATCATAGGCATTTAGTGAGAGGAACAAAGATCCTTCTCCTGTCATATATCTCGAGCACCCGCTGTCCAAAAACCAAGTGCTACTACCTCTCACAAATGCCTACAAAACATATTAATTTGTTGACTTAGGAACCCACCTTTCGTTGGGTCCCTTTCTTCTAACATTCTAGTACCTAGGTGTAGGAAGAACAATGCAACCTGCTTTACATGCAACTGAAATGTAAGTCTTAACAATTTTATGCAATTTAACACATTCAGCAATATTATGTCCCTTAAAACCATAATGCATGCATACACGTTCACCAGGTAAGTCTATGTACTTTTTCCTTTCCCATGGTTTCCTTTTAACATTCCTGTTTGATGGCATACCAAGTACACGTGTGTTAAGTTTGTTTAATAACCTTCTTAAATCAATTCTACCTCATGGAAAGCCAATAAAAGTTTTAGATTCATTAAAAGCAGTAGGCATATCCAAAATCACAGTAATGCTAGTTCCAACAGGTATCACAGTTTGAAGAACAATTTCAGCAGTGCTCGACTCTTTCAAAGAGTTATATCTTGTCTCAAACTTCTCATACTGCAAGGACTAGTTCTTGATAATGGATCGCATATCCACCATTTTGTTCTTAAGTAGTCTCACACCAAGTTTAAACATACTGTATTTTTCAACAAGTTCATCATTTTTCTGTTTTAACCTAGTGTGCTCAAGCCTCAGATCAGCAAGATTCTCATCAAGAACGTTCTTAACAGATAGTAATTTTTCATGTGTCTCTGGTGCGTGCCGTCGTAAGCACGTCAAATTTATATTTAAGAGCACCCACTTCACTCTATAAATATGGAGTTAAAT
>JAOVYX010021197.1:0-16066 GCA_035668315.1 Drosera spatulata | reverse complement strand
GGGCATGAATGGGCTGTTCTAAAAATTTCTATAACTAAAATCTAACTATGAAGCGGAAAACAATAATTTGTGCGAAACAGTTCAGATACACAACTGTGTCCACAGTCAACTAATCTGATTCAATAATCGAACAGATGATGATCAATCTATCAACTAAGTCAACCAAAGTTTTGATCTAGAGATATCGATCAAGAATTTGTGTCCAACTCTTCTGGCATGCAGATAATAAATGAATATATGATCTAACCAATCAGATCGATGATCAAACGATGATCAGCCAGGATTCTTATTAACAAAATCTTAATTCTGATCAGATTAGTGATTGAACACTGATTAAAACAATGAAGATAAATACTGAAACAAAGAACACACAATTTATAGTGGTTCAGACACAAATAAGTGTTGACAAATTGATTTGAACTTAATCCACTCTTCCTCTTGTTTACAGTGTACTAACCAAGAAGGGAATCCACTATATCATTTCAAATCACAGTTCAACAGATTGAGTTTTCAGGATAACTCAACAACCTTTACACACAACCATATTTCAACAAATCTATGACCAGATGATCCCTGCAGGATCAAACAGCCAATCTCAGTAGATTGCCAAAAGAAACAGACTCACAAAGTAAGAAGACTGACATAAGTCATCATCTCCTTCACGATATTCCAGAGAAAACTAATTCTTGATGAACACTTGAAATTGTCTTGATGAGAGAGAGAGAGAGAGAGAGAGAGAGAGAGAGAGAGAGAGATTTAGCGCTTTGATTCATAGATGTGAAAAGCAGAAGTGAATTCTTCCGTTGCTTTTTCTTTGCAGTCCTTGTGCCTTATATTGACGAAGGCTTGAGGCTTGGTCTCTAATCAAGCCCCAATTTCTTTTTCAACACGTCATGTGACGAGTCCTCTTTAATCTTTAACAGAGTCTTCAATAGCAGATAAACGTGTGAGCAAATAACTTCCATATCATTGATTCAATCTGTCTGATCTGCTTCTGACCGTCTGTAGATTTTCTTGAACTACTCTGACGACTGATATGTTCATAACTGAGCTGATATTCCCAACTTCACTGTCTTAAACATGATCCTTAAAAAACTCATAAAGCTTATCTGTCCCAGACCACCTGTTTTGTCCAGAGCTTCTACTGGAGACTGATCTGAACTTATAACTATCGTTTCTACTGGAGCATTTACCATTCTGTTCATGGCAGTCTGATACCCAGTATCTGACAGAATACCGGATAACCTTAAGCACACTTGATCACACATGTTAGTAATCCTTTGATTTATCAAATCCAGCATTGTACTTTCACCTTTGCCACCCTGTTCACAGAAGGAGGGGACACCCTATTATAAGAGCGGATTGCCTTCGATGGAGCTATGCCATTTTTTAGGGCTTCTTCAATCTCTACCCCTACAGTGAGCAGTGTCTCAAAATTCGGGATAGGAATGAATCCAACTTGTTCCTTGTATTTTGGGAGTAGGTTCTTCTGTATGATACGGATATGCTCTTTTTGATCGGGCCTATTTGGCATTCTTGCCGCCTTTTTCCTCCACCTAGTGAAGAAGGTGGTGAAAGTTTCATTTTTGAGCTGGTAGATGCTCTCGAGATCATTCCTAGTGACATTAATCTGAGTATTGTAATGATTTTTCTTGATGAATATGGCCTTCAAGTCATCCTATGAGTGAACCCTTTTCTCGGCAGTAGATAAGTACCAAGAACGAGCAACACCAGGCAATGAGGGTGGAAGAACTTTGCTATTGCATTCAGATGGATTCCATGAGAATCCATCATCCGAAAGTACATCTGTATGTGAGCCGTGGGACATGTGATTTTGTCAAACTTCTCAAAATCAAGCATCTTGAAATCTCTTGGGAGAGTAGCATCAGGAAAAGGAGAAAGCTCCTTATCTTCCAAAATATCTTCATCTTTACCAGTGGTGCGACTTTCCACTTGATTCAACCTTGCTGTAATAGCTTCAAGTTCTTTCTTCAGTGCCTCACTCTCTTGTAAATGGGTGGTAGGTGCATGTTAGAGTTTGAGTAGAGCCCATCAAACTTGAGAGGTAATTTGTTGAAGCCTCTCCCAGGTCATTTGTGGTGTTTTATCGAAACTTATTTGTGAAGTTTGTCTGAAGGTTATTTGTGGTGGTGGAGTTATGTTTAGGGATGATGTCGAATTTGTTGAGGCAAGACCCTGAGAGGTGAATGCCCCTAGTGTGGGGAAAACTTGATTATGTTGCGGTTGTAGCATCTGGATACTTCCTTTCAGCTTGGTCATCCTATTGGTGAGATTCCCAAGTAAAACAGTGATTTGCGTCAACTGATCCTGAGCTGTTGTTGAAGTAGAGGATGTCTCATCTGATGTTGTAACTTGTAGTGGTGCAAACGTTGTGGATGTATTGTCGATCATTTCTGAGCTTAAGTGTGAAACTGAGTTTGGACTATTCTCTACTAATGCTAGGCGGCCGGCAGGGAGACGTTTCCAAGTTTGAGCAATCTGCGGGTTGATAACCAATTCACTTCTTGACCTGAGTGTATTTGCATTATGACGTTTGATTCATTCATGGTTCTTTACAGAAAGCATGAGAGATTTAAAGATTATAACACATGAAGGTTCTTGTTTGGTTTAAAGAGAATCACAACATATAACAGACACCATGTGTGTTCCCATAATTTCATGTGTGCTTGACCCACTAAGGACCTAGGTTCAATGCTGGGTTAAGCTGACTTTTTGGTTTTGGGATAAAGGTCACCGGTGCGATATACCTACCTTCCCTATTGCAGGGTATAATGGTACTGCAACATGGCTTAAGAAATGTACCGTACCAAGGATCTGGATAGTAGGCAGGTCCAATGACAGTGGGGTCACCCTTGGGGTTTTGTCGCATAAGGATATGTGGATATTTATACTAGTGCTTATGCATGT
The DNA here is from genome assembly GCA_035668315.1 of Drosera spatulata. NCBI lineage: Eukaryota > Viridiplantae > Streptophyta > Magnoliopsida > Caryophyllales > Droseraceae > Drosera > Drosera spatulata. The sequence goes on along the minus strand of JAOVYX010021197.1, from coordinate 13,138 downwards.
CTGGGCCTAGAATATAAATTTTCTCATAAACTATAAGAAAAGAATTCAGCAGCATAACAGTAGCACAACAGTTTCAGAAATCAAAAGGGAAGGGGGAACGCGTACCTCCCAAAAGTTGAGAATATCCTTCGAAACCTCCGAGCCTTCAAGCTTCTCTCTATCTGTCTTGTCCCCAGTGCAGTCGCCAGATTTGTGGAAACCGACGAGAGCTGGTCTCGATCATAGGAGGGTTACGCACCGTCGGGATGGTGCAGCTGATGGAGTCGTCACCTAGTTCAGTCCCAAATAGGAAGGGAATGGATAAGGACTAGATCTGCGGACATAACTTCTAGATTCGCGAGTTAGGTTAAGTGATGGGAAGATCACTTCGGTCGGCTCGTACCTATCACCCGCAACGAAGCGGTCTCTACTTTCGAAGGTTTCCGTTTGGATATCTCATCTTTCTCGGTACGGTAGTTATCCTGAAAGATAGGTTAGACAACACAACAAAAAGAAAAAAGAAAAAAAAGCGACCGAACCATGGAAGGTTGTCTACGTACTTGGATTGGCCAAGATCAGGTTATAATGTAGTTCAAATACTTTTTGATAAAAGATTTCGACTTGAGAATCGATGATTTATCACTCAAAAATGGGTTAGATATAACATTCCACTTGAAGATGGATTCGAAAGTGCTCCACTTGACAACTTGAACGTGAAGTAAATAACTAATGAAATTAGTTATTTGATTAAGTAGGTTTTCAAGTATGCATTGAACGATTTTTGATAATAAATAGTTTATATGAGCAGCATCTCTTATTGACCTGAACATCTTTAAGAAACATGCCTTTAACTATAATATATACTAGCAGTACATGACATGAGTTCATTTTAAACAACAAAACAAGTCAATTTCATATAACAGTAAAAAACCATTTGACACTAAAAGCACAGGGAGATGTGTCTAGAGAAGCATATGTATGGACAACTCAATAGCTCTGTACAAGAAAATGCTTACTCTATTTGACTGCTTGTAGACCTGATATCATATTTAGTGTGTGCTTGTGTGCTAGATTTCAGGCTAATTGTAAGGAATCTCACCTTAAACCTGTCAAAAGAGTAATGAGGTATCTCAAAGGCTCAGAAGGTCTGGGCCTTTGGTATCCTACGAGGACCAATTTTGACTTGTTAGGATATTCTATTGATTTTGCAGGTCATTTAATAGATAGAAAAGTACTACTGGTACATATCATTCTCTAGGTGCATGCTTAGTCTGTTGGTCATCAAAGAAACAGAATTCCATAGCTCTTTCTACCACAGAAGCTAAATATGTAGCTGCTGGATTATGTTGCGCACAATCACTTTGGATAAAACAACGACATAGAGATTATGGTCTGAGCCTTGGTTGTGTTCGATCTTTATGTGATAACACAAGTGCTATATTTGTCATCAAAAATCCTGTCCAATACTCAAGAAGGAAACATATTGACATTAGATAGCACTTCTTGAGAGATAATTATGAAAAAGACAATATAATCTTGAAACATTGTAATATAGAAGATCAATTGGCTGATATCTTTACAAAACCTTTAGGGAGGAAAAGATTTGAGAAGATAAGGCAGGTAATAGGCATGATCAAAATATCTTAATTTCTTGCCATTACATTACTTTTGTTTCTAAAGGTGAGATGATTTAGGAGGATATTCTGTTTGAAACTAAATATTTTCTGTAGATATGTTTCCATGTAATTGATTTCAAGACAGGAAGGTCAATGATCCTGAATCTTCAAGGAAATGTCAAGTCATGATGAAAAAGGAAACACAGGAATAGGAAAGATAAGTTCGCCAAATGTATGTTTTAAGTTGAGTTGATGTGGTATTGATTATTGCTTGCCCATTATTTTGTTACTATCATAAAGGCCAAGTCCTTCCTCATACTTGTCTTATATATACAACTACCATAACTTGCCAAAGTCACATGCAACAACAAGTTTCCAAAACACAAACCATCTTCTAAACACTACAAAAAAAATATAAATTTGCGACGGAAAGATTTAGCAATAGAAAAAATCCGTCGTAAAATCAAAATAAATGTGACGGAATCCATCGTAGAAAACCAAATTGGAAAAAGAGAAAAAAAAAGGTTTTGCGACGGAAAGTCAACATCCGTAATATAATTTTCTACAAAATTACGACGGATTCGGTCGAAAAAATAAATAGAGATAAAAATTTTTAAATTTTTAAATAAATTTAATTTTTTGCGACGAAATCCGTCGTAAAAAAAAATATAATTTAATTTTCATTAAAAATTATTATAAATATTTCCAAAAATATTCGCTAAAAGGCAAATAATGGTAAAAATGGTATAGTTGCGACGGAATCCGTAGCAAAACTAGGCGTTTTGCGATGGAATCCGTTGCAAAATATTTAAAATTTATTTCGAAAATAGGTTTCTCACATATAAAACATGCAATAATCATGTTACAATTATAAGTTTGAAATCATTACATCAAATTGAGATAATTATAAGTTCAACGTATTTCTTACGACTATTATGCTTATATGTTCTTTATATTGTGTTAGGATCCGATTAAGGTGTCGTACTTTAAAATAAATATACAATCAATTTATTATTGATAGGAAAGCTGCCTTTGACTATTACGATTGGTTAAGGAGTGCAAAATATTACGATAAAAGTAAAGTTAAGAAATTAAAATTTTGTAAAGGTATATTCTGCGACGGAATCCATAACAAAAGTAGGCGTATTGCGACGGAATCCGTCGCAGAATGTTTAAAAATTATTTCAAAAATAGGTTTTCCACATATAAACCATGCAATAATCATGTTACAATTATAAATTTGAAATCATTAAATCAAATTAAGAAGATTACAAGTTAAAAGTTTTTTATGCGTTTCAATGCATTTCAAGTGAAAAGTTTGAATTAATTTATCACACCTAAATTATAAATGTATCAAAGATATATAAGACATAAGTGATAGCGTAATTAATGTTTGGACTATTTGTTATCTTTTAAATAATGATATAGATGCTTTGTATCTCATTTACTCGGTTGTGATATTTGAATGATGAATGTAAGGTTTTAATGTTCGGGCATAAGGTTAAGGGTTGGGGTTTAGGTTTTGGGTTTAAGGTTTAGATTAATTTTACTAATTACATTATTGCGACGGATTCTGTTGTAGAGTTGATAGTTGACGACGGATCCGTCACTAAGTATAAAAATTTTGCGACGGGATCCGTAGCTAAACTAGGTTAAATTTTTTTATAGAGGTTTTGCGACTGAATTCGTCACAATCTTCAGTGTATAACTTCAGCCACTGTCCGTTTCCCCTTCATCCCTTTTCTTTTTTCTTTTCCTCCCCTCCTCTCTCTCCCCATAACCGCCACAGTCGTCGTCACTACTGTCTGGTGCTGTCCCTTGCCATCCTCCGTCGACCTCTGTCGGCCGACGTCGTTGCCAACCGGCAGTCGGCCCGTCAACACCGCAATCCCAGCGAGCCGCCCGCCCACACCGCAATCCCCATCGACCATCCCGCCACCAGGCCGACGTCGTACCAACGCTGCAGCTGTACCGTGCCATGCCGCCGTTAGCGAGCGAGCGAGGCAACGCTTGAGGTAACAAGAGGAACGCCGCGAGGTAACAAAGCCCACGGTCGCCACCAGTCAGTCTAATTGTCGTGAGGGAGGTAACGCTCGAATTTAATGATTTTTCGATCTGAAATCGCGATTGTGTATGAGAAATTGGGCGTTTGATGAAGTAAGGATAAATAAGCTTGTTACTTCAAATGTTGTGTCCGTAGAACTTTGGCATATCTGGGGGTGGTGTGGAAGATTGACCTTGTATACTTATTTACGCAATCTGCCCGTGTTTGAAAATGCTGATGCGTCATGAATGGAGGACAATTTGCCCAGGGGTTTGTTCTTGAATGATCCAAAACATGGGTTCACCCGTAGCTCTAGGCTCTTAGACCCGGTTCTTTTTATGATGCAGCTGTTGGATTGTGTATGGCTAGTGACTTATGGTGAGGAACTTCTACAGGCGGTCCACTATTTTTTTTCCTTATGTAGAAATCCTGAAACATTTAAATGTCATTAATTTGTAGTTTTGGACTTCCCAGCATGTGAATAAATCACATCTGACAACTGACTAGAGGCCATAAGTGAACCTTAACTCAATTTTTCTGTAGGTAATTCCATGCTGAAATAGCTCATAGATAGAACTTGGGAAATGATTCAAGGGTCTTATTCTAGTTCCTGGAAGGTAAATTGATGTCGCTAGGATTTTTGAATTGATGGACTAGACTGACGGGCACAAATGTGTCTTACAAGAAGGGCTAAATGATAGGGTTTGTGATGATTCAATAGATAGGTCCTGTTCTTTTCGCACCGAACGTTTATGTTTCTTCTTCTCAAGGACTACAACAATTATACAGAACAACCTTATATTAGTTAAGTTGAAAAATGTGCAAAGTATCTAACTTTATTTATATCTTGTCCCAAATCATTGTATTGATTGGCTTCTCACCTTTTACTGTTATTCTTTCTTTCTTTATTTTTTATTTTATTTTTCCTTTTGCGTGGATGGGGGTTATCAAGTAGTTGATCCACTCGTCAACAGCATGTCGGCATCGGCATAGTAGGACAAAAACATTAATTCTACAGTCAAGGCATGTCTCAATTTATTTGCAATTATTTTTGTCCAATATTCTATGGACCTTGAATTGGCATTGTCTTTTTAAGTTACAATTTTGTGGAGCTCCTTACATAAGGACGTATACAATTATGCGTAAATCAACTTAGAAGTTACATCTTGACTATAAGTTACATTTTGCAAAATGATCCAAACGTTAATAATCAATTGATGCTTGATATTGAATTTAATACAGAAATTAGATTGATATGGAGTTGTATCGATCTTGGATGTATGAACGATTGGATGGACGACACTTGAATCCCGAATTTATTGAAGGGATCGAAGAGTTTGTACAGAATGCTATTCAACATGACGAGGGTTGTTTCCTGGGACGTTTAAGATGTCCTTATACAAAATATAAGAGCGGAAGATTTCAAACGGTAGATGATTTGAAGTATCACCTAATAACCAGGGGATTCAGGAAGAATTATTATGTTTGGGTGTATCACGACGAACAAAGTGTTGTGGTACCTCAAGTATATTTTCCTGGTCCTTCCAATATCTCTCAGCCAATGAACAATATCGAGGACATACTAGTTGATGCCTTTCCACTAGAATATTATGAAGAGATCAAGGCTACAAACGAACATGCATATGACGAGGGTCCCCCTTATGAATCCAAGCACTATTTTGACATGTTGAATGCCTCACAGTCTTCTCTTTACGATGGTTGCACCTTATCATTGTTGGTCGTTGTTTCTCGGCTTTTGACTCTGAAATGTGAATAAAACCTACCCCATAGAGTGGTCGATGGAATTTGTAAGTTGTTGAAGGACGTATGCCCTCCTGATAATATCATGAAGGCAGGATGTACGACATCAAGTCTTTCATGAATGGGTTACATCTACCCGTCGAGAAGATTGATTGCTGTCCTAATGGTTGCATGTTGTTTTGGAAAGATTATGTGGGATTGGAAAGATACTCCATATGTAATGCAGACCGTTATAAGGAGAAGAGTCATTGTAAGGGTCGTTCTGCTCTGAGTATTTTGCTGTATTTTCCTCTAACTCCTAGATTGCAGCGGTTGTATGCGAACAGCTCCACCAATGAAAACATGACTTGGCATGCCTTTTCATGGAGCTGACGGAGTGATGGCACACCCTTCTGACAGCGATGCTTGGAAACACCTGGACCAGAGTTTTTTGTCCTTTGCGGCGAAGCAACGTAATGTTCGTCTGGGACTTTGCACCGATGATTTTGCACCGTTTGGGAAGTCAGAAAAAGAGTATTCTTGTTCGCCCGTCATTATCCCACCTTACAACCTTCCTCCCAGTATGTGAATGAAAAGACCGTACTTATTCCTGAACATGATCATTCCTGACCCAAAGAGTCCTGAAGGAAATCTGGATGTGTACTTACAAACCCCCGCCGAGTGGATCAACTACTTGATAACCCCCGCCCACGCAAAAGGAAAAATAAAATAAAAAATAAATAAAGAAAGAATAACAGTAAAAGGTGAGAAGCCAATCAATACAATGATTTGAGGCAAGATATAAATAAAGTTAGATACTTTGCACATTTTTCAACTTAACTAATATAAGGTTGTTATGTATAATTTTTGTAGTCCTTGAGAAGAAGAAACCAAAGTGACTTTTAAAGATAAAACAAATCGATTATTCTTAAGAAGACTGGATGAGAAGTATTTTTCTCTTTCACCAATGCAGGTTAAAGATTATGAAATTATTGATAAAATTGAAAATAAAAAAGGAGTTATTAGAATGATAAAAAAAATCAGAAAAGATTGCGAAATGTCTCCGTAGTCCAAAGAGTTCGACGGATAGTTGAAAAAAGAAGGAATTAAATTCATTTGGACTAAAAAATTACGGAATGGGCAGTCGAGGAAAGTGTACTTGAAAGAGAAAGGGATGATTTTGACTTAAACTTTGAGGAATTTATGATCGACTGAGATTCGACATCCTAAACAAGAGTCTGTCGATCTGGAGTACTACGGGATCCTCATTGATATTGTTAAACTTCAATACATAGCCCCAGGATTTAGAAGTCTGGAGACAGTCCTATTCAAATATGAGTGGTTCAATTTTGTCTTGGGATTGAATGTTCATCCTAGCTATGGGATTGTGGACATTGATCGCACGTCAAGATATAGAGGTCTTTATGATCCTTTTGTCCTCGCCACACAAGCTATCTAGGTCTACTATGCTCCTTATCCATGGTGTGCACCACGACAATCCAAGTGGTGGGCAGTCTTCAAAACAAAATCAAGATCAACAATTGATGCATCGGAAGCCATGGAAGATGCATATCAAGAAGACTTGATGAAGAATCCACCCATTCTTGAAGCTTTGGGGCAAGAAGATTATGAGAATAATGATGATGATTATGATAATGATAATGATGATGATGATGATGATGATGATGGCATAGAAGAAGAAGAGGAAGAAGAAGTAGAAGACGAGACTGAAACAGAAGAGGAGGATGAAGAAGCAGAAGAGGAGGCAACAGTTGAAGAGGATGGGGATGATGATCAGAATGATAACGATGGGGAGGATATCGACAAAGAGTACTAAAGGTTTTCCTAATGAAAAAGTGTTTTTCAAAATATAAAAATGACATAAGTTTAACACTTGCAAAGTTAATTGCATAGCAAATTAACACAAGCTAAGCTTATTTCGTATTGTTTCAGATGTCTTCTTCTTCTGGATCTAGAGGGAGGCGTGGAGGCTCAGGATCTCGTGCAGCATCAGTCTCTCATGGAGGGAGGAGCCAGGATCGATGTTCCGATCCTGGCAATGAGATCACTTCATGGGCAGCAGACCCAGGATTGTCTCAGTTTGACATCATGGCGTTAGTCCCAGGATTTGATGCCTCGATTCGAGAGCCAGCGGAGGAATCTCAGCCATCTCCAAGGATATCTACCGTGGGACAATCATTTGGAGCAAGTAGTAGACGTTCTCGTGCATCTCACCGGACACATCCTGATCCTAGCAGTCCCCTACATCCTCACACACATTGATATAAATTTAGTCATGTTTCAATCTTCATGACTTTCTTTCATATTTAATTTTTCCTAAGTTACTTAATATCATTGACCTTATCAAATAATTTGTAAGTTTCATCATGGTGTAGTCAGAGGGGCAGTTGCTTCATTCCAGGCTTTCTATGAGGAGCCACGGATGAATTTTGGAGAGGTCCCCACGGTTATTCGAGATCGTATTTTCGGGTATGTGTTTAAGTTTAATTTTTCATTCGTTTAGGGTTTAGGTTTTTTGGTCCTTCTAATATATAGAGTTCATAAGCTATTTTCTCTTTATTGCAGAATTTGTTTTCTTTGGATTCTTCCTAGGACTCCCAAGTACGTGAAGCTTGGGAGGCCAAGTTGGATGCGCGTAAGCGGGACTCCGTGTAAAGGGCGCGACTGACTTCAGAGTTGCGATGACATTGAAGCATGTCCAGTCCCTTGGATCTGTGCCGATGTTGGTCTACGCCTCATGGAGCGATATGGCATGTCCCCTGAGATCCTGGAGAGATCGAGAATTAACTTAAGGAACCGATCTCAAGGACATGCTACACACTCCCAGGGTTGTGTGTCCACCCTCGCCGTCGCAGAGAGAATGGTAAGTATTTATATTTAAGTTAAATTATTTGACATCGTGTATTTCACAAAATATTATCATATTTATTATTTGAAATATTTTTCAGGAGGTTGGTTTGCAGAGAAAGGCAATGGAGTTTGAGATCTTCGTGAAGACCCATAAGAAGCCAGGTACTCTGAGGATTGTGAAAGCAATACTAGCGGGGAAGTCACTAGCTGACATTCCCATGGCTGACGAGACGGCTATCCGTTTTCGGGTAAGAATTTTGAAGCCATTTATTTCACTAATTATTACATTTTAATTATGTTCATTTTTTTTTTTTGCTAACTCAGTATTATGAAATTCACAGGATTCATTTTTGGAGCAATTTGCTCAACATCCAGAGTCGCAGGCCGATTCGATAATGGATCCCGAGGTCTCCTTGCAGCAGCCGCTTTCCAGACATACATCGAGGTCGCAAGGTCACAGAAGGGAAGGGTCTACAATATTGGATCGGCTGTCAGTCAGTTCTACCCGAAGAGCTAGCTTTATGCTATCTCCAGGTCACAGTCACAGTCTGCTCGTAGCTCAGGAGTCTCTTTGGAGGAGCATCAGTCATTGCAGCAGCAGGTTCTCACCCGGAATCAAACAATAGAGCATATGCAGGCTCAGATTGCCTTCTTGATGAGGCAGATGGGCACGGACCCCAATTTAACCTGTCAGGCAGAGGCTGATTCTGATATGGCTAGATTCCCTTCGGATGCAGATGATGATTCCTGCCCTCCGGAGCAACGACATCCCGACTTAGGCAGCCATTGACATATGTAGCGTTGTACTAACTATATGTTTATTTATTTTTTCTATTCTATATGATTTTGGAATGCATTTTTTATGGATTTTATTCGAAATTGTAATCGTTAAACAAGTATTTTAGTGAGTTTTTATAATTTTAAATATTTTTTTAAAAAAATTACATTATGCGACGGATTCCGTCGTAAAATATAATTAAATTCGAACTACATTATACATATATCTGGTCGGATTCCGTCACAGAAATAAGTAAATTTGAACTACATTATACTTATTTTTGCGACGAAATCCGTCACAGAATAAATTAATATTAAAAAATAATATTTTACTATGGAGAAAGTCAATCCGTCATATACAATTTGAACTGACGACGGATCCATCGCAAAATAATGGTTTTACGACGCCATTTGTTGCAACGGCATAATCCGTCGCAGATTCGGTCGCAATTCATCTCTATGACCGAATTTTCCCTTTTTGCGAGGAAATAATTCTGTCGCAAAATGATGTAGTTTTTTGGTTTTTAAAAACCATTCCATAACTCTACAGACCACTCTCTATATATGGCTCCTCGACCCAGAACCAGATCCCAACACAAAGTCAAGAGCCTTTTCACAAACACAAGAGAGAATCCGATTGATATTGACGAGCATTTGGGAGAGGTTAGTCCTACGAAGCCGCTTGCTACCATACATCCAAAGAACAACACACAATGGAGTGGAAAATATCAGAAAAAGCAGAATCAAGCATGAAGGAGACCGAAACTGTGAAGAAGGGAGAGGGTGCAACATCGAGCCCTCACGATGAAGCAAAAAGAAACGATTTTCAGATACCACATTATCGCCAATGTCAGAAACTCACTCCACGGTTGCCAAAGAGAATGATCCTATGTAGATTCTGACAAAAGCAGCGGAAAAGGAGATCAAAGCTGTCTCTGGAGAAATAGATATGAAGAAGGCCTAGCCCTTGAACAATGATGAACAAGACCAAAATCTTAGCCAAGAAAATCCAGATCCTGTAATGGAGGTTGTCAAAGACTTTGTTGCTGAACATCCCTCATCATCACAAAAAGAAACAGCTGGTATGTCATCCAAGATGAAAGGCCTGACCCTTCAAGCAGCAGAATCACCAAGAGCTTATGAAGCATGTGGAGGATATGTTGATGAGACCCTAGCCTTCCTAACCAGAAGATATTTCAACTTCTTGAAAAAGTGGGATGACAAGAAGAAGGTAAGTGACAAGTTCTTATCTAAATCAACTTCTGGCCTTTATTTTAATTATGACAGAACCGACCACTTCAAGAAGGATTGCCCAATGCTTAATCATGGAGATTTAAGGGAAATAATATGCAATACTTTGCTACTGACAGGAAAAGGGTTGTGCTTATGGCTTGTGAGACTCGGGATGCTTATAACTCCACTTCTGATAATGAGTCAAAGGATGAAGAAAACTCTAAAGGTTGTCTTATGCCTGGAAAGGATTCTGATGCTTTAGATTTAGATGATGAGGTAATTGATATCAAAACTCTTACTAATGATTTAAGCAAACTTTCTAAAGCCAATATGGTCATCATATTTGAAAAGGTTTTGAATGATCTTGATATAATTGCTAATGACAAATTGAGTCTTGAATCTGAAATTGAAAGACTTAGGGATAAGATGAATGTCTCAAGTAACATGCTAAGTCTAACAACAAACAAAAGCAAGTTCCTTCAAAAAAGTTAGACTGAAAGCAGGATGGAAATCGAGTCCTTAAAATAAACCATTAAGGCCCAGGCCTTCCAAGTAGAAAGTTTGAATTCAAAACCATTTTTTGTCAAATCTAAAGAGATCATTGAATCTTAATTGTTGCATAAAAAGGAACAAAAATTCCATGTAGAAATCACTGGTTCTGGGATGATGTTCTCAATCTCCTTCTCAGCAAAACGGTCAACATATCAATAGGATCTATCTCCTTGTAAATTACATAACAAAGTACAGCAAGCACCACAAAAACAAAAAGGGAAACATCGTAAAATAAAGGGGAGAAAAACAAACCTTGTACTATAAAAATAATAGAACAACTAGGGTTTCGAGTAGCATATTGTGTCTCAGACATTGGTGACAATGTTGGTGTTTGAAACTCGTCATTCTTCCATTTAGGAGCTCATAGGGGGTTTTCTTGAGTATAGGTCTGATGAGAGCTCTATTTAGGAAATAGCAAGCTGCGTTGAGAGCCTGTACCCAGAAATTTCTTGGCAAATTGTTGTCCAGTAACATTATTTTGTGCATCTCCTCCAAGGCCCGGTTCTTTCTCTTTATCACACCATTTTTCTGAGGGGTCCTTGGGCTGAGAAACTATATTCTTTCCAGCAAAACCTAATAAATTTAGAATTGTCAAATTCAGTATTATGGTCATTTCTAAATGGGCCTAAAATAGGCTTAAAATGACTTGTAAATGGGCCTAAAATGTTTTGTTTATAAAGCACCCGACTTCTACGGTGACCCTTAGCTATTTTTGGTTAATGGAGAATGACTAGATCTATTTGAAAAAAAGGGTGAAATAATGTTGCAAAGTTGCAAAAAACAAGGAAATTGCAACTTACGAATTGAAACAAGCAAAAGCTTAATTCATATTTTAAAAAACCATGTTTCCCCTTTCTTACCATTATAAATCAATTCCATCATTCACTTGCTACTAAATTCTGAATTAAAGGAAGCATGGTTGGAAAAATACACGAAATAGAAAATCTATACCTCTTTTGAGACCTTGGCGGCTTTGGGAACGATCCATTTTGGACGCAGTTTTTGCTATAAAGAAAAATCAGAGAGGAGAAAAATGTTTTATCTTGCTATGCTTCGGGAATATCTACGAGGGTGTGAAATGCCTTGAGAGTGAATGATTGGGGTATAATATTCATGGTATAAATAGGGATGATGGACGATTTTAGAATATTTGGTTCTCTTGACATGGCTTAGTGTAATTGATCCTATACATAGTTTTGCACTTTGATTGCATTTTTTCTCGAGCTATGGAGTTTTTTGCTTAGGGACATATAAAGGTTTAGCTTAGGAGAGTTTGATGAGTGTGAAAACACTCATGTTTTCCTTGTGTTATTTCCTTTGTTTATGCATCTTTTGAGTCATTTCTTTGCTATTTAGTTACTTTTTGTTGTCAAGAATGTGGTACTGTTGTGTTTTATATTTTTATTATGTAGGTATCGCTATTTGATGACATTTGAGCATAAATTGCCAGGGCAAGTCATTCTGAGGATGATTAAGAATGTTCATGTGAAGATTGGATGCATGAAACAATGATTTTGAAGGACGGAGAATGAGTTTGAGCTTTGTCAAACGTATTTGGAGCAACTGACGATGAACACGTGTGTTCTGTAAGTGTTCATGGCCATGAAAGATGTCAAGCAGGTCATGAAATACCAGGGAATTCGAAGACTAGAAAGTGTCCATATTCACGATCGTGAAATCCCGTGTCACGGCCGTGACATGTGTAGTTCACACTCATGAAGCTTACAATTCACACCCGTGAAGCGCTGAGAAGAAACCATGGCCTGAGACAGTACAATTTGTCACGGCCATGAAGGTGTGTGTCACGACCATGACAATATCTTTGTCCCGGATATTTTTATGTAGATTTTTGATTCTTTCAGTTATGTTTAATTTTCAATTGTTTTTCTACAAGTAGGGGTTGATTTCTATCAATTAGAAACAAAGACGTTTATCCTAATTTTATTTAGAAACTCTCTTTTCTCTCAATAAAAATTAGATTTACATCTAGGACGATGATCGATTAACACGTCGAGGATTGAAGACGATGAAGAACATGGATCATCATTGCATTTCATTGGTCTTGATGGGTTTATTCGTTTATCTTAGCATTATTGATTGTGTTGTAATCAAGATAGTAGCATAGATTAGTTAGTAGAGACATGTAGATGATCCATGATGAACGATACTTTTGTGCATAATTTGATGATGCATTATGTGCCAATATTTGGATATTTTTACGAATTATGATTGTATTTGGAATTATTTTGTAGAAAATCCGTGCAAAAGAGAAAAAAGGAGCAAATGATTATATAATTCTTAGAATCTCACAATATAGCCTTTGGGG
>JAOVYX010021196.1:0-16069 GCA_035668315.1 Drosera spatulata | reverse complement strand
GCTGGGGGCGATGGTGGCGATGGAGCCCGGGGGCAGGGGGAAGGGAAATAGAGGGAGGAAGTGGGGAGGAGAGGATAAGGGAGTGAGGGAAATCCCACGTGTCATTCCGCGATTTATCGAATTAGGATAGTTTAGGATTGCGCTATCCCTTTAGGTTTATATTTGGTGAAATTACTTTAACCATTCGTCGAACTAAATATATGAAAATTCTTAGAATTTTATAACGAATTCTTATTTATGGTTAAAACGATAATCTGGGGAAATAAATTTTCTCAAATTATTACACGTTTAGTTTTTGAAAAAGCTCGTTCATTAAGCAAATTGTTAGATTCGTTTAATGTTCGACTTTTTTGAGCTCGGCTCATTTAGAGTAGTATCATATATAATAGTACTTATTAAAATACAAAATGTCTATTTCATATAATTTATACAAATTAATCTTAGTTTATGTACTAGGTTCGAGTTTGTAACGAGTTCTTATCGAGACGAGCCTGAATTCGAGCTTTTGTCAAACTAATCGAGTCAATTTCGAGCACGAGTCGAGCAGGAATTTGTTGAAGTTTGTTCATTTATTTAAACGAATTTAGTACTTTGTTTATGTTCAGTTCGTTCAACAATTGTACGAGCTTGAACGTGCTTTTAACGAGTCGAACACAAATCGAACCCAAGCTTGCCGAGGAATTTGCAACCCTACCCGTATCGTGCTAAGATCAGACGCTATTTTTTGGACATTTATTATGAAGCATAAATAATAATTTAATTTATATACTTTAACTACATAACGTGTATAACATATTACAAAACAATTAAATATTATTTAATAAAAAAACAAAACTTTCTAAAATGTGCATTGGATAATAAAATATACTTCAATCTCAAAAGAAAAAAACGAAACCAAAACCAAAACAATATCAAACCGTATAAATTATCGGAGCGATTGTCTAAACATGTCCAGTATGTCCCAGAATACGGGACAATGGGAGTGTATGAAGGCAACTAACATTTAAGCACTTAATCTCCAATGAAGAGTTACCAGAGCATCTCCTCTCAAGATCCTCCTGTGTTGTTGTGATGACCCCATTTTGCTCTCTGCGAGTCTCTCATCACTAGCTATCTGCATCATCACCAGCTCTCCACCCCACACTCTTCTTCATCTTCTCCTTCGGGTTCCAAGATTCAAGGAAAAAATGGGAATTTTGTACGATGATGTTGTGGTGTTGAACCAATCAGAGAAAGAGGATGACCCAAGTGTGATTACTGTGAATTGCCCTGATAAGATTGGGCTGGGATGTGACCTTTGCAGGATACTATTGTTCTTTGGGCTCAGTATTACTAGAGTTGGTGAGGTTTCTGTTCTTGGGTTTTTGGATTTGAGTTGTATTTTGGGGGTTTGTGCGGTGCAGATTAGGTGTTTGTGGAATTCATGGTGTTTTTCACATGGTTTTTGGTGATTTCAGGGCATCAGGAAACAGTCGCTCTGTTAGCATCGGATTATCTGAGTTGTTGTAGGTTTTGATGTATTTGTTTGGATCTGGTGATTTGGCCTTGCAGGTATCTGAGATATGTGAGAAAGATTGCATTTTGGGATTGGTGATTCATGGTCAAGTGGAGTTTCTATGTTGTGTTTGGATTTTTTTGCTGAATTTGTGAAATTTTTTCTTATTGTTTTATTGTATGGTAGTCTTGATTTGGATGTATTTATTTCATCTATTGTTTTTTTCTGTTGCACATATGGGGAAACTATGTACTCCTGTTGGGTTCTAGCATTGATGAGAGGAATGGGCATATTATCCGTACAGTTTTGTAATGAGTTCTCTGTTGTATTGGTGCAAGTTTTGTCTATGATGTACAAATCTGCTGATAGATTAGGGTTATGAGTCGATTTTGTTAGTTTTCGCAGTTTGTTTTGTTGATATATGTTTACTGATGTTTCGGTTTGATTTTGTATTGAAGATGTGTCGACGGATGGGAAATGGTGCTATATAGTGTTCTGGGTTTGGGGTAATTCGACGACAAGGTGGAGTTTGGTGAAGAAGAGGCTGGTTGCAGCTTGCCCTTCTTGCTTTTCGGCTTCCGGGATTTCTTATTATGATACTGAGCAGCAGGGGACAAAGCCTCCCGCCGTGTTCTTGTTGAAGTTCTGCTGCAACGATCGCCCGGGTCTTCTGCACAGTATAATTCTTCACGTCCTTGCTACTTAATCTTTTGATGCTAATCGCTTAATCGCTTCAGTTTTGTAATTTAGCGGTCTCAAATGATATTTGTCGATATTTGTATATTGAATTGCTTGTATGTGTTTACACAGATGTTACAAAGTCGCTTTGTGAGCTCGAGCTTACCATAAAGAGGGTTAAGGTATCTACTACACCAGATGGAAGAGTGGTGGACCTTTTTTTCATCACAGATACGAGGTATCATTAATCTAGTTTGTGATGTTTCCGTTGCTTTTCATATATGCCGGGCTTGATGATCTAACAGGCCGCTCTGATTTCCTGTATTAGGGAACTTTTACATACTAAGAAGAGGCAAGAGGACACGTACGAGCACATAAAAGAGGTTCTTGGTGATGATATGATAAGTTGTGAGCTTGAAATGGTTCGTCCTGAAGTTGCTGCTTGTTCTCAGGCATCTGCATTTCTTCCATCTGTTATCACTGAAGAAGCATTCAACTTCGAAGACTCAGAAGTCTGCTCAAACGGGTCTATCAACGGTAGCATACCGTCCATCGTAATTGATGACTCCCTTAGTCCATCGCACACGCTTTTTCAAATTGTCTGCCTAGATCACAAAGGTCTCCTTTATGACATTATGAGAACCTTGAAGGACTATAATGTCCAGGTACTTGACAATAGTGCCCTCTTTACATTGTGATCAGTGGATTTATCAGCTCACAAGCCTTGCCAACGTAGACCACATATCATTTGTCTGATGCTCTCATTTTCTGAATCAGATATCTTATGGACGAGGAGCTAGAAAGCAAACCAGGAAATGCGAGCTCGATTTATTCATCATGCAAGCGGATGGAAAGAAGATGGTTGACCCTAGTAAGCAAAATGCACTACTCTCTCGTTTGTTGAAAGAATTAACCCGGCCTCTTAGAGTTGCTGTTGTCAGCCGAGGTCCGGATACAGAGTTGTTAGTTGCAAACCCTGTGGAGTTATCGGGGAAAGGGCGGCCTCTTGTTTTCTTTGATATCACTTATGCGCTCAAGATGCTCGACATATGCATCTTCTCGGTATTTTCTTCATTCTTATTCTTCAATGTACCCCTTGAATGGAAGGATATTTCTCCCTGTTCGAAATGGCGTTGCTAATTATGTGCTCACGATTTACTCCTGCAGGCTGAGGTTGGGAGGCACATCATTGAGCACCGTGAATGGGAAGTTTACCGAGTTCTATTCCACGAAGAAGACTGCTTGGCTGTTCCGAGGCAGAAGATAGAGGAGGAAGTTTGGAGAACGCTCATGGGATGGGACTGACGGTGACAATCCGAAGTTTTCCATGCTCACTGATCTCCCTTAACCTGTACATTATCAGCTTCAGTCGGAGGGTATCCGATATTGTTGTACATAAATGGCATAGCAGAAGAAAGAAGAACAAGTGAGAAGATTATGCCTATATCCTGATGCAGTTGAACTATTCAAGCTTCTTATGAATGGTATCTGCCTTGGCGCCCGGAATACAAACTCCAATATTATATGTGCTGCCTCAGTGACTCCCGACCTTACCTAGGGAGACTGTAAGGCCGGAACGATGCTGATGTTTCGCGTCCAAGTCTCGAATGTTGATGCCTATCTTCAAGGTTATTCAGGGCTTACATGATAATACCTACAGGCCGCTGCCTTGGATCGCCTGGATGATCACAAAGATGTCGGCGTTCTGATGATGCATACAGGCGTGTATGGTACCTGGATTTGCCAGGATAGGAGAAGGATAAACTGTATATATGCTAGTAGTCGTTATACCGAGCTAAGAACTGCCTGTAAATGTTGTATGAAAGTATGCATTGATGCTTAGCAAAAGATAGTGTGCATATTTGAGACTTGAATGTATCCTTTGAAAGAGTGTAGCATAGCATGAGAATAATTTGATGGATATCAAACTTTTTATATGCTGATATGTATAATAATCAGTCAAATTATCCAATTTAAAGAATTCTCGAAACTAACTTTAATTTAAGGTATTGTTATCAAAAGTTTTACTTCTTTCGTTCGATATTAATTACAAATTGGTTTTATATAAACAATAAAATTATTCAGGTTACGAATCGTTCGTGGGATAATCAAATATCGTTTTATATAAAATTATTATGAGATATTAATGATATTTTTAGTTATCTACTTCAATCCTAGATCAATGACGTATTTTTCTTAGATCGTTAAGACGAATAACTAAGTTTTTCTAAATACATATCGAATACTATAAAAATGATGCACTCCTTCCGTCTGAAAAGAAAAATTACAACAATTTTTTATGTTTGTTTATCTCATAAAAATAACAACCTTGTTAAAAAAAAAAATTTTTGTAATCAAAATTACTCAATCATCCTTATTTTTATTTTATATCATTTAAATAATCTTTATAATTTTATTTTATTTTTATTTTTATCTCTGACTTATAAGGACAAGAAAATCATTTGTTTTATATTCTCAATTTCTTAATACTTTTTCGGGACGAAGGAGTAACTGTTAATTTCAGACTGAGGGAGTACACTATTGGGACAACGTCAAAGCACCTTTATGTGGATAATACTGACAGAAAAGTCATAATTTTCCAACACTAAACTTCGGGGAAAGATTCGGTGATTATTATCATAAATTAATATTTCATTCATCTCATATTAATTATAATATATATATATTATATGATATGATATATATAATTATAAATATTATTTTTATATTAAATCACGTTTGATTAATTCATAATTTATATTAGATTATAATACATAAATTACACAATAATTGATATTATATGATAAATTATAAAAAAAATTACGTTTGATCGTCATGCGTACAAAATCAAAATATTTTCATAATTTTAAAACAGAGAGAATATGAATGAAATATTATTCTCACTGTGCTCTATGATAAAACGTGCTTCACGTTGATATGAATTTCATGTCACAATCTACCATTTGCAGTATATCATTCAATAATCGGATCCGTACATAAATCTCTAATGTTTTGCTTTTTATAGTATTGGATAAATATTTGATGGTGTTGATTGATTGTGTTCTCATGCATTGCCGGTTCACCGGCCATCACTTTACACGGTTTGAAAAGTCCCGCATTATTCTTATTGGGAAAACGAGTGTTGTGTGACATCGAATATGCGTTTATGTGACATCAAGATGTGAGCTCAATATTATGTTATCATATCTACTGTAGCGTTTTGATGATCAAGCACTGACTGATTTTGGGAATTTCTTCTCTCTTGTTCAAATCTTAATTGGAATAAAATTATGCATTCTCAACGTCCAATATTAATCGCAACGTTTTCTTATTTGATAAGTTTATAAAAATATATTTTTTTGGGCAACCTTTTAATATAAAAAAAATATCAAATCAATCTCATATGTGACAATACACCCACTATCTCCCCTCACAAGTACTATAATAAATCGATTACCACTAAAAAAATATTCTTTCTTTACTAAAATCCACACAAATTCAACACTCATATAAATTATTGTGTCAGATCAAAACATTTTAATAAATAAGAGTCAAAGGAAATACATGGCTTGTTCAAATCTTAATTGAGATAAAACTATGCACATGGCGTTTTTTTCGAATTCTGTCAATCGACGAGATTATTTGTCGTTGTTGTTCAAATCTAATACATATCGTATTATCCAGTCGTTTTTAACCGACAAAAGTTTTGGATGACAAACGACAAGCGATATGACAGGATATTGTTGTCATTTTTAAATATAACACTTACAAAAAATTAAAATCAATAAAATAAAATCTAGACCACTATATATCTTAACCATAAAAATTAAAACAACATCCCTATTTCTTCACTCATCACCTACCGTATAATAACTAAAAAACAAAAAATAATCTAATTTTTTTATAACACAAATTTTAACAAATTAAAATTAAAATAATATCCTGATTCCTCCTCTCATCACCCTCCGTATATTAACTAAAAAGTAAAAAAGAATCTAATAAAAAATAAAAAATAATCTAATTTTTTTTAAACAAGACTGATCTAAGATTTATAATCTATAATATATCTAATCGTCATGATTATATCTTAAATAAAAAATTAAAATAAATATATTAAAAAGTTTTTATGAGAACCATCAGAAAAGAAACAAAAATCTAATATATATCGTATTACCCCATCGCGTTTAAGCGGCAAATCATTTGGATGACAAACGGTATCACAAGATATTATTATCATTTTTAAAAAATAACACTTAAAAAAATTAAACCAATTAAACAAAATCTAAACTAACATATATATTAACCAATTAAAATTAAAAACAACATCCCGATTCTTCATCTCATCATCCACCGTATATTAACTAAAAACAAAAAAATAATCTAATAAAAAAACAATCTAATTGTTTTTTAAACAAGACTAATCTAAGATTTATAATCTAATATATATCTAATCGTCATGATTCGATCTTAACTAAAAAAAATTAGGGTGAATTCTCAAAAATTACAAAAAAAAAATAGAAAAAAATACTCAATCCACACAACACAAGAAAATAATTCTCATCCAGTACAATTTGAATTTGTCCCAATCTGGTCCAAACACGACATCATTTTACTCATCGTATTCACACTTCTCGCCACCTTACTCCACCTTCACTGCCCACCACCCACCACCATCGTCACCGCAAGCCCATCGGATTCATCCTCCTCGCCACCTTCTTCCATCTCCACAAACCACGACACATCAAATATGAAACTCATAGGAAAGAAGTTAAGGATTTTCAAACTCACAAACACTCTCACACTGAGAGCGTATGAACATGGATCTTTAAACTCACAAACACCCTCAAAGTGAATGCTTGGTTCACCTCGAGCATATGAATAGCAAGTCCATAATAATGACACCCGCAAGATATTCGATGAAACGTCACAAAGAAATAAAACGTCAGTTCAAACGGAAACAAGGAACCAGATCATGGAACAACATGACAAAAATCGGGGACAAAAAAGTACACGCTTCGACTTATTTACATGATAAAAAAAATAAGACGCATTGTGTACATAACATAGACATACTGTTTCATTCAAACATTGCGTCTGCATTAACCAAAACGAAAAACCACAAAAAATCAACAAAAACAAAAAATTATAACATGATATCCATAAAATTGAAAACATTATTACATAGTACCGAACATAATTTTTTTTGTAAAAAAAAAAAATACTGACGCACTGTTTCATTAAACTGACACACTATCTTCAAACAATGTGCCTAAAGGAATGAAACAGTACGTCTATTATTTAAAAAAAAAAAAACAAGCCAGTCAAAAAAATCAATCAAATCCAACTCTTAAACTAAATCACTCTAACCCAAACAAGTAGATTAGAGTCTTCAATCATTGAAAACGATCAAAAAAGAATGATTTGGTAGTTAGGGTTTCCTAAACGATCGAAATCCAACATCCAATGAAAAAATAGAATCGTTACCCGAATGGAATTTCACTCATCAATCGTGAACGCCACACTGTTTCAACAACAAAATCCATTGAAAAAATATGAAATTGATCAACTATGCTCTTTTCATTCGAACTTTGTAAAGAAAATTACAATCATTTGATAAAAAGATAACTGCATATGTCCATGTGAATTGATTCAAACGTTTATTGACAAATTAAAAAAAAGCATGCTTCATTTTGTTTACATGATCAAAATATTCAGTTGTACTGTTTCTTTTGAAAAGCACGTAAGTGTTATTCAAACTCGTTTGTTTTTTTTTTCCTCAAAAAAATCACAAAATCAAACGAATGCTTAAACACAAATTTATAACATGATATTAATAGAATTGAAAAGATCCTTATTTAGTAAACAAGATGTTTTTTTCTTTAAAAAAAAAAAAAAACAAGATCCAAAAAATGCATAATTATTCCGACATCTTGTTTCATTGTATTGACGTACTGTTTGAGATTGTGAAACATTATCAGTATTCAGACGTCCTGTTTCACTGAACTGATGCACTGTTTCAAACAGTGCATCACCACAAAGCAAAACAGTACGTCATTTTAAATTCAAAAACCAAAATAAAAAACCACAAAAAATCAACAAAAACAAATAATTCCATAAAATTGAAAAACATTATCACTTGGTACCCATCATGAATTTTTTTTTAAAATAAAACAAACACCGATGCACTATTTTATTAAACTGACCCACTGTTTCAAATAGGGTGCTAGAACAAAATAAAGCAGTACGTCAGTTCAGATGCAACAAAAAATTAAAACTATAAAAAATCAATTAAAATAAAAATTTATAAGATGATATCCATAATATTGAAAACATTACTACATAGTACCTAACATGATTTTTATTTTATTTTATTTTTTAAAAAAGAAAGCAAGAGCTAAATATTTACGCATTGTTTACAAAATAGTACGCCAATTCAAATACAACGAATTCAGAACTCAGAAAAAAAAAAACAAAAAATCAATCAAACCATTTCCGAAAACTAAATTACCCTAACCCAAATAAATAGATTAGAGTTTTCAATCAATGAAAACGATTAAAAAACAATCATTCTGAAGTCAGGGTTTCCAAAACGATCGAAACCGAAGTTTAGATAAATTTGAAAAATTTGAAATGTTTTGTGGATGAAAATTGATTTATTTGTGTACGTAAGATCAAATGTGAGTGATTAGAAACAAATTTGATGAGTTTTGGTTGAGATTTGATGAATTGAAAATTTTGGTTGCGTGGATAGCTATTTGTTTTGGGAAAAATACAAATTGTATGAAATGAGAATTATTTCTTCGGGTTATATGTTTTGGGTAATATTTTCAAAAAATTATATCATAGAAAAATTTTCTAAAATATTTAAAAAGATATATTAATTAAAAAGCTTTCAAGAGAACCTTCAGAAAAGAAACAAAAATATTAACTGAAGAACAAAAATTCTTTTAAAATATTAATGTATGAAAAATTAATCTATCAATTTTTTATAACATAAATCATTTCACATTGTTATTTGTTTATAATTTTTCTTCCTGTGTAACACATGGGATTGTATTTTTGTATTAACAATGATAAAAAGAACAACCTTTTATGTATCAGCTTGATTCGACACAGAATTATATGTGGATTGACATTTGGTAGATTTAGCTATAAAATCAATTGGTTTGTTGTGATAATTAGGATTATTGTAACAATACAATAACGATTTGATATTTTCTATAAATTTTTTTTTACCTAGTTAGATGTGTTGCACTCCCTTCATCCCGAAATTCTAACGACAGATAAATGGACATGCATATCGATGTCAAGTTTGATATACATACAACGACGATCAAACGGAATTTTTTATGAATTTATCATGAAATATCAATGAATATATAAATTATATATTTCAACCTAATACATATTAGAGGACGACCAAACATGATTTGATATATAAATAAGATTTATATTTATATGCATAAAATAATACAAAATACATATCTATTGTGAAAATTATGAGACGAAGATAATATATAATTTAAAATAGTATAAAAAATATATATGGATGATTTAAAATCAATCAACATAAAATGAATTTTAAAAAAATTAAGTTTTACTGTTATAAAATCTTCTCCAGAATCTTTTCTTTTTAATATAAAATCAACCCAAAAATTACATTTGATATGGGAATGATGGAGTATGATTTTTCGGTATTATGAAGGAACAAACTTTACTGAGATTCACATAAAAAATATTCATCATTCCCTTACAATCTCACATCTAGTGTAATAAATTGAAATTTTATTTCTCTGAATTATCGTTTTAATTATAAATTTGAACTCGTTATTAAATTTTGAGAATTTTCATATATTTGGTTCGATAAAAAGTTGAAATAATTGTACCAAATATAAATCGAGGGGATGACGTAATCTGAAATTATCCTAAATTGACCAATCGAGGGACGACACGTGTCACCCCCCCGATTGTCCCTATCCTTTCCCGCACCCTTCTTCTTCCTCCCTCCCTCACTCCCCATGCGACATGAATGTAACTAGAAATTTAGAATGCACGTAATTAAAAGAAACTGTTAATGAATACATCAATACGATTAACTAATAAGGAATGAGGGTGTCGTGATTGTATTGGTAAGGGCGGAGGCCCTTCGGTTATACTTGATCGCATGGGGTGAGAGAAATTGTATCCCGGGAGATATATGGTCGCATTGGTAAGGACGGAGGCCCTTCGGTTATACTTGGTCGCATGGGGGGAGAGAAATGGTACCCCGGGAGATATATGGTCGCATTGGTAAGGGCGGAGGCCCTTCGATTATACTTGGTCGCATGGGGGAGAGAAATGGTATCCCGGGAGATATATGGTCGCATTGGTAAGGGCGAAGGTCCTTTGATTATACTTGGTCGCATGGGGGGAGAGAAATGGTACCCCGGAGGATTCTAAGGTCGCATGAGAATAAGTGGACGGGAATTAACTATTGTGGAGTCGAACAGTAAGGGTAAATGTCAAAACAGTGTGGATATCAGTAATGGGGTCAACATCAATCAAAAAGCTGAAAGAACAGTTAAGTGAATGCAATGACAATGAGAGAGAGAAAAGGGTTTTAATATACTGCTAAATTGGAACGTGCTATGGCAAGTAACAGAGCTATAGTGCGAGACATCCAATCTATGGCAGTACCCGGGGTCTACTGACCGTATCTTTGCTCACGGGTTTTTGTTTCCTTCGTTATTGTCTTTTGTGCAGGCTCAGGTGAGGAGGACGGAGCTTCGGAGTAGTTGCTCCAACAGGGACCTTTTCTGTAATATATGTAATATTTGGAATGTATGTTGTATTCGAGTCTCAAAACTGTTATGGATGACTGTAATAACTGTATTTTCTTATGTTCTGTAATGTAAACCCTACTATGAACTTGCCTTTCTATGGATTTCGGTCTGTAGCGACAGTGACGTCACGAGATTATTATTAATAAATTATCGTGGCGTTACATAATGGTATCAGAGCAAAGGGTTTACAAGGACTTAGAAAGGGCGTAAACTAAAAGCGTGTGGACGTAAGTAGGGAAGTTACTATAGGTTTTAAGCGCACTGATGGAGCATGTGTTCGTATGATATTGCAAAATGAACTACGGTGTCGAACTAGAGGTGAATGGCGTACTGAAAATGACACCTCGCTATCAAACTAGGACCAGATTATGTGAACACATTGACTGGATCCGTGACCATACCCTACTAGAGGCTGCAGACAGGAACGAATGCTTTAAGCAATCTTCCAGGCCAAGATCTTATTAAAATCCCTTCCTCAAAAAGAGTTCAAATTCTTTCGGGATAAGTATGCGGATCTAATCATAGACGGAAAGCCTAACGAGAAATACTTTGAGAATGGCAAATGGCGAATTGGTTTCGTCGAATTAATTGAGGAGATATATACCGACTTGGAGATTAACGGAGAAACGGATCGTTATCATTTCTAAGTGTACTCTTCATAAATCATGTTGTAATAAGTCCAGAGAGGACATTGAGTATGAAACCACGTGTTGTGGATCCCAAAGTGTAATAATGGTACCTGATGCCTGTGACAGGCGAGTGTATGAATTAAAAATAAATACGGATGGGATGAGGCCACGTTGTAGTAGACCAAAGCATGTGATGAATGTCATGTCCAAGTCATGTTTTCTGTATATTGATGCTTTATATATGTATACAGATGAGTTTTACATTACAACTTCAACAAATTGAAAATCTTCCTGTTAATCAATTTCAGGCAATCAATGGATCCCTATCATCCGTATGGTGTCGACTCGTCGGAGATCCCCGCCCTATCGGGCAGAGCTCATTGGCAGGCTCAAGCTGGGGGCTCCCGAGGACAGCGAGAGGCGAACCCGCCGGGCGATCGCGTCATTGAGTTTCTGGTCGATGAGCTCATCCGAGTCAGGAACCGAGGTCCCCAACCAGCAGAGGATCGGGACGCAATGTTCCGGAACATCAATGCACTCAACCCGCCGCTCTTCACTAGGGAGGGTGACCCCACTCTTCTGGAGGAGTGGATTAGAAGATTTGAGAAACTGTTTGCGACGGTTCATTGTCCAGAACAATGGTGGGCGAACTACGTCATCTACTACCTGGGAGGAGAAGCGGATGCTTGGTGGCATACAGTGGAGGATCACGCCCGAGTCCCAGGGTTCAACTGGACAGGATTCACCCAACTACTCCGGATAGGTATTATCCGGAGCAATTACAAGAACGAAAGGAAGAAGAACTGATCACCCTACAACAGGGGGTTATGACAGTGGTGGAGTACGCGCACGAGTTCACGAAACTCCTACGTTTTGTGCCAGCATTCTACCACACTGAGAAGAAGAAGAAGAACCAATTCCGAAGGGGCCTCAATCCGAGGCTCAAATCAGTCATTGCAGCCATGAAGTTTGCCACCTATCAGGACATGTATGAAGCGGTGCTCAATCAGGAGCAGGGTTTCTACGAAGAAGATGAAGAACGACGCCTCGCACAGGGCAACCGAAGGGGGAAACGTTTCAGCCAGTCATTCTACTCTGGGTTTGAAAACAGCTCCCCCTTGCAGAGATCGTCCCAGAACAACTATTCGTCATACGATGGGTCACCCAAGAGATTCCGGGGACAGTCCAACCAGCAGCTTGGATCTCCCTTGAGCCCGAGAGGCAACCAACGTACCGTCTCGGGACCACAGCAGTACCCCCTTGACTTCACCAGATGCTACAAGTGTGGCAAGGAGGGGCACTTCGCACGGGATTGTCGGGCTAGGACTGTCTCCTGCTACACCTGCGGAGAGATGGGACATAGGAGCGACAGTTGTCCGAGGAATGCACCTGCTGCCCCAGCCCGTGCTGGAGGGGCCATATCAGGGTCATGCCCGGGACCATCAAGCAAGCAGACGGCAGGATCGGGCACTAGACCAGGCGGCAGAGTGTTCATGATGGACCCACAGATTACACAGCAGAGTGGCACCGCCGTGACGGGTAGCGTACACTTATCATCTCGGTCTATTTATGCCTTATTCGACTCGGGTGCTACGCACTCATTCATATCCACGTCGTTCATGGAAGGCCACGACACCCCAACCATCACTATGTACAGAACGATTCATATTGGGTTACCCAATGATGACGTCGTACAGTGCACGAGTCACATTCCCCATGCCCCAATAGTGATAGGAGGTGAAGAATTCTCGGTCGACTTGATCCAGTTCCATCTCCACCATTTCGATGTGATTCTGGGGATGGATTGGCTAGAAACACATAAGACAATCATTGACTGTGAGAGAAAACTCATTCATCTGAAGAGTCCCAAGAGGGGAAAAATTGACTTCCATGGAGAGGGCTCGAGAGCTGAACTACGACTAGTGTCGGCATTATCTGCGCAGAAACTTCTGCGCAAGGGATGTCGAGGCTACCTGTGCAGCCTTGAGACATCGTCTGGTGTGGGAATAGATATTTCTGCTATACCTGTCGTCAGGGAATACACAGATGTATTCCCCGAGGATATTCCGGGAATGCCACCCAGTCGAGAAATCGATTTCGGCATTGACCTAGTGCCAGGCGCAGCCCCGGTGTCTAAACCTCCCTACAGAATGGCTCCAGCGGAACTGAAGGAGCTGAAGAAATAGTTAGAAGAACTACTACAGAAGGGATACATACGACCTAGCGTCTCGCCGTGGGGAGCACCAGTACTTTTCGTGAAGAAGAAGGATGGGAGCATGAGGTTGTGTGTCGATTATCATGAGCTCAATAAAATCACAATTAGAAATCGATACCCATTACCTCGAATCGATGACTTGTTCGACCAACTACAAGGAGCAGTCATCTACTCTAAGATCGACCTTCGGTCGGGATATCATCAGCTACGCATTCGACGTAGCGACATCCCCAAGACGGCATTTCGAACACGCTATGGACACTACGAATTCCTAGTAATGCCTTTTGGGCTTACGAATGTCCCATCAGCATTTATGGAACTGATAAACCGGATCTTCCAACCCTATCTGGATCAATTCGTCGTGGTTTTCATTGACGACATCCTGGTCTACTCCAAAACCATACAAAACCACGAAATGCATCTACGCATAGTTCTGAAAACGTTACGGAACCATCAATTGTACGCTAAGTTGAAGAAGTGCGAATTCTGGCTGGAAGAAGTCATGTTCCTTGGGCACGTGGTGTCCGGGGAAGGCATCAGGGTTGATCCGAAGAAGATAGAAACCGTCACGGAGTGGGCCAGACCGACCAACACCACCGAGATTAGGAGCTTCATCGGATTGACAGGATACTACCGCAGATTTGTTGAGGATTTTTCCAAGATAGCCATGCCCTTGACAAATTTGACGCGTAAATCATCAAAGTTCCTGTGGACAGACAAGTGTGAAGCGGCGTTTCAAGAACTGAAGAAACGCCTAACTACAGCACCGGTCCTCGCTCTCCCAACGGGTGAAGAAGGATTCTGCATCTACAGCGATGCCTCCATACAGGGTCTTGGATGTGTGTTGATGCAACACGGCAAGGTGATTGCATGCGCATCAAAGACAATTGAAGCCCTACGAGGTGAACTATCCGACACATGATCTGAAACTAGCGGCTGTAGTATTCGCACTCAAGATTTGGCATCATTACTTATATGGAGTCACCTGCCAGGTCTACACCGATCATAGGAGCCTGAAGTACGTCTTCACGCAAAAGGAGCTAAACATGCGACAACGAAGATGGCTAGAACTCATAAAGGATTATGACTTAGACATTCAATATCATCCAGGTAAGGCCAATGGAGTGACGGATGCATTGAGTAGGAAGGTCCGTAGAGCAGAGGGCAGTCTACAGATGTTAAGGATCACGGAGGTCGAATTGATAGATGAATTCAACAAGCTTAAGATAGAGGTTCGAATACCATCGCTGGAAGGGATACTGATGAGTTTACATATCCAGCCGACCTTACAAGAAGAGATAGTACAGGCCCAGAGGACGGACGAATCGATGCAGAAGATAAGGAGCGAGATTTACGTGGGGAAAGCCCCAGGATTCATGATCCATGAAGATGGTGCCATACGATTTCAGGGATAGCTGTGTGTACCTGATGATATGGAACTGAAGAGGAGAATCATGAAGGAGGCACACCAGACGCCATACTCCATCCACCCTGGAGGTAACAAGATGTACAAGGATTTGATACGAAACTTCTGGTAGGGCAACATGAAGAGGGAGATAGCAGAGTTCGTGTCGAGATGCCTCACTTGCCAACAGGTGAAGATAGAACACCAACAATCCGGGGGATAATTTCAACCCTTGGAAATTCCTACATGAAAATGAGAGTCAATATCCATGGACTTCATTACCAGACTTCCAACGAGCTCAGGGGGTAAGAACTCGATTTGGATAATTGTGGACAGACTGACTAAATCGGCACACTTCTTACCCATCAAGAAGACCTGGGATGTGAGGCGACTCGCAGGTTTATATGTGAACGAGATTGTTAGACTTCATGGCATACCAAGTTCTATCGTTTCAGATAGGGATGCCAGGTTCCAATCGCGATTCTGGAAGGGCATACAGGAGGCGTGCGGAACCCGTCTGAACTTCAGTACAGCCTTTCATCCAGCAATCGATGGTCAAACAGAGAAGACAATTCAGACATTGGAAGACATGCTAAGAGTGTGTGCATTAGACTTTACGAGGTGTTGGGACGCATGCTTACCCCTAATGGAAGACATGCTGAACAAGGACCTAACGTATGAAGAACAACCCCAGGAAATACAGGATCGTCATGAACGGATCCTGAAGAATCGAACAATAGTCCTAGTTAAGGTCCTCTGGTCGAACGGCAATGTCTCCGAAGCCACCTGGGAACCAGAGGAGGTGATGCGAGCACATTATCCTCA
>JAOVYX010021195.1:0-16070 GCA_035668315.1 Drosera spatulata | reverse complement strand
GTTAGTCTCTGTTGGCTGTTGTGATTGATTTCTAACAGTTCTAACACTTCAAAACAATGAAAAGCAAATAAAGAACACAAGATTTATACTGGTTCATATACTCGTTATCAACTGATAATCAAGAGCTTAATCCAGTCTTCCCTTGGTGACCAGTTTAGTCAATCCAAGAGGTGAGTTCACTATCTTCTTGTTTTGGGCTTATACGACAACCCCTTTACAAGGTATCTAACTTGTCAAAGGCAAAGAACCTAGACCCTTTGCACAGATCACTTGCTGGACTCTGCTGTAGCTTCTGTTCTTCAATGTCGACTACTTCCCTCTTCTTCCTATTCTTCTTCAATTCAGCTTACTTGAACAGTTTGAATTCAGATTGATTTTGCACACTTTGTACATTCAATACTTCGTTCAACATCACTGTTCTTTGAGCTTTTTGATCCTCTTTTATACGCTGAGGGAATGAACCCGTGACTGTACCAGGTTTGATGGTGACAGCTTGTCACATGTGAGTCCTTCATTGATGTCGACAGGTCACCTTTTTCTGATCCTCGTACTGTCACTTTGAACCTTAAATCTTAGATGTGATTAATCCTTGGACTTTTGCCCCAACCTTAACAATTATCTCTGCTGCACTCCAGTCTGCTACAACTCAGTCTATACTCAATATTGTTGAGACCTCATCTGCATCCAGTGATTACCGTAACCTTGTCTGCATCAAGATCTGATGCAATTCATGCATTGCTGTGTTGGCCTTTGTCTGCAAGATTAATCCCAGAACCTGAAGTATTTGCAGGTCTTTTGTTGTCCATGCATGTCTTAACCGCCTTGCCGAAATTCTCTGTAGTAGTCTGCATTTGGTGGCCTACAATGCTCTCTATCTGTGACCGTCTTCTCTCAAGCATCTAACCTAGACTGCAGATACCTAACTAATTTTCAGTCTGAGCACACTAACAACATCATGCTAATACTTTTAAGTTTTATTATATAATTGAAGGCATTGTACATTCCTATCAATTGTGCAATGTTATAATTATCATGAGATGAAGGGAGTAATAATTTTGGGACATGCATAGACACGGGCGGAACTAGAAAAAAATCATTAGGGGGGTCGAGATGACTGGAATAGTTTTCAGAAAATTGATTGAAAAAAAAATAATAAACATATCTAAAAAGCATATTAAAATAAACTCAAACGAGAATTACCTCTAAGTGACATTATTTTAGGTGTGCTCTTCGTTCTTTCATCTCATAGAAATCATCAATACCCGTATCTGAGCTGAATTTCTCTGCTATTTCATTTTCAATATAGAAAGCATGTAATCTCTCAAGAACTCGTCATCCATTTTATTGCAAAGTAGTGTTTTCACAATCTTCATTGCTAAAAAAGCAGATTCACTTGTTGCCATTGATACTGGAAGAGTCAACACAAGTCGAAGAAACCTGTAATTGCAATAATGATTTATGATTAATTAGAAAATTCACTATACTCTAAAAAATATGATTATCAACATAAAAAACGTCATACAACATATAGAGAGTACCTCCAAATCAATGGATAAGTATCATGTTTTCCAATTGTAAACATCTCACGACATAGATCAGACATATTTGAACACTTTCGCGAATCTGGATGATTGCGCACATCAAGCTGATAATGTTGTAGCTCAAAGTTTAGATGAATTCTTTCTTGTTCAGAAAAATCAGCAAGATAATACTCTTCAGCTAATCTACAACCATCCTCTACTTTGAGACATTTATAACCATTCGTCGGATCAAGAGGTGCACTCAAAACAAGACAATTCGTAGTTTGCTCACTGAATCTAGTATTCAACTCCTGCAATTGATGATTTATAGCCGCCATAAAGAGATTAGCACGATAATGATACTCTACCGACACCTTGTGCTTCATTTGACGAGAAAGGATAATATCAAAATAAAGAGCACCCATATCAGGGATTACAATATCATGTTTTGCACAGAAGGTACATGTTTATCTTAAAAGATCTTCCCAACCATCATCTCACAACTTTTGAATCAAAGTTTTGGAAGTAGAAACTAAGCTCACAACATTAAGTATGTCTTGATTTTTCTACTGCAAAGCTTGACAAAGAAGTTGAGTAATCCCCATGATCTCCTTCATAACATGAATAAGAACAAACTAGAACAACGACAACTTTTTAACGAAAGAACGAGCATTTTCCCCTTTTTTTGCGATAATATTTGCCATTTGAAATTTTCTAGCACAACAAGAATAGCAGAATACATCTTCATCAAGCTACAAAGAGATTTGAAATGACAGATTCATCTAGTATCTCCCAGTCTTTACAAAGTGCTAATCTGATTTGCCCCTCTACCAGTTTCCAGCTCATTAGGTCCGATCAAATGCTCAAGTTCAATGAGATGTGCATCCACCAGTCCATCATTCATTTTAGGAGAAGCTTTAACAATATTAACAATAAAACTCAAGTCATTGAAAAACTCATGAATTTCGACAACTTCCCTTGCAGCACTAACAAGACATAATTGCAATCTGTGTGCAAGGCAATGTAAATAATATGCATAAGGACACTCTTTCAGAAGTAACGCTTGCAACCCATTCTACTCTCCACGCATATTACTTGCTCCGTCATATCCTTGACCTGGGTTATTTTGAATATCAACATTATGATGAGATAAGACACGAGAAATCTCTTCTTTAAGTACTAAAACTGCAGTATCCTTAATGCGCACTATATCTAGAAAGCGTTCACGCACATC
Source organism: Drosera spatulata (assembly GCA_035668315.1). Taxonomy (NCBI): domain Eukaryota; kingdom Viridiplantae; phylum Streptophyta; class Magnoliopsida; order Caryophyllales; family Droseraceae; genus Drosera; species Drosera spatulata. The sequence goes on along the minus strand of JAOVYX010021195.1, from coordinate 13,316 downwards.
GCCATTTGCATCAACAAACCGAACAACAATAGCCATCTGTTCTTTATTTAAACTATCATGAGATTCATCAACAAGAACACAAAACTTTGAATCACCAATCTCTTCACGGATTGCTTTTTGCACGTTTCAAGCAAATGCATGTAAGATCTCCTTATGTATTTTAGGCGATGTATGTTTGGCATTTTTAGGGGCATTGGCTATCACTTTATCAATGTCGTCATTACATTCTCTCAAAAGCCCGAGAGTTGCAAGAAACATACCTAGCCTTCTTGAACTCGATCGCTCATCATGTCCTCTGTAAGCACAACCATGAATTGTAAGATGATGGATAGCATCTACAAATGCCTTCAAGCGGGGACGATTATCTAAGATTTGTTGTGAGTTTTATTTCTCTATCACCTTTTCAATATGGCATGATTGTTGTTGAAGTTTCTCGTAACATTTAACCACATAATTATGAGTAGAATTTGCATCTTTTCCTACGTGAGCAAGAAAAGCACAATCCTTCCCGTTGACTTTCTTCCAATTTCTAAACCCTTTCACGGTGAATGTGTCAGAGCCAGATTTTCTGCGAGGCTTCTTCATAAAGTGATAACAAGGAAAACAGAGTGCAGCATCTTTTGTAGGGAATACTCTAACCAAAGAAAACTCCTAAACCAATATGCCTGAAAATGTCGTCGATGTTTTCCATTGCCGGAAGAAGGATATTCATCTTGAATAATTTGAAAAGGCCTATGCTTGTTATATGCTCTTCTGATCTCATCTTGATCGTTGATAGAAAAATCAATTATTTGACGTCGTAATCCAGGATCTCTTATCAAAGAACCCATATCCACCGACTCAATTCTTCACGATTTAAATGGTGGTTGTTCGAGTAAAACATCAGGTCCCTCATTATGTTTGATAGGCTCATCAATTCGTTCGCTAACCGTTTGAGCTGCTGCATTACATTCGCTTGACTATGCATCCACATTAGTTGGTTGCCTCTTGAAAAAACGAGTCAACTGTTTGTTTCAACATAAGCCTAAAAATTCATCAAAATAGTTACTTGATCATACAATGAACCAATTAGATAATTTGGATAATTGGACAACAAGTTTTGGAGTGAGAAAATTGATGATGGATGATTTGTGACAAATCTAACAACAATTCAACGATAATTCATGATATTGAACCTTCAACGATCAATGAAAAATTGAAACTTCGCAAAACCCTAATCTCATAATAATCAAGACAGTATTTATAATAAAGCATACCTCACTGCAAAGATGATGATAACTTTAGTGGGATTTGATAAAATAAAAAAGCATGCTTGATTCTTCGATGAAGAGGGATCGCAATATCGATGACATTGTTTCTTTTTTTTTTCTTTTTTTTTTTTTTTGTGAGTCACGGCACCGACAGGGAAACAATATCGACCGCTTGAATTTTATTTTTTTGCTGTGTTCCATCCCCTTTTAATTTTTTTAGGCTTACTAGACTTTCAAGCCCATAATGTTAAAATTTAATCCAATCTTAAAAAGAAAGAGAAACCCACAAAAAAAAAAAAGTTTAGTCATAAAGAACTTGAACGCGAATCCAATTTGTTAACAGTGCCAACACTAACCATTCGGCTAACAATTTTGCGTTTCCTACTGTTTCTTTTGTTTATATTTAGTAAATATATTATATACACTTTTATATACACCTAGGGTCCCGACCGAAGGATGGGGAGCGGGCCCCCCTCGCCCCCACTAGTTCGGCCCATGTGCATAGTCTATAGAGTTCTGAGACAACTTTTGGTACTATTTTTAAAATGAAGGTCGTTGTTCCATTTTGTTGGGGTCTGATGGCCCTTTCACCAAATTTATATTTTTCTTTTTTTTTTCTTTTTATCTCTTACTATGTATAGATAAAATTAAAGTTTTAGGATTTTCTTTGCATAATTTGTTATTAAATATTCAAGGATTAACTTTTAAAAAATATATATATCTATATATAGTCATGGACCGATTTTCATTGCTCAATATCACCAATGGAAGCATGTATGCCATGCTCGGGAAGGGATGAACTTGTGTGTCCGAAATACTTTGTATAGAAATATGTTGATACTACGTATTACTCCTTTCTTTCAAAGGAATGAAACATTTTAATTGTGCGTATTTTTTGATGTAAATTTTTTGACTTAAGTCGTGAAACGATTAAGCATCATTATTTAAAAAAATAAAAACAAAACATTAATAATAATTTAGTTTATGTATATTAATTCTAGATCATTGACGTAATTTTGTTGCGTCGTTAAAACTAATACAAAACTCTTGGCCGGAAAAGCTAGTTAAGGCGTTTTAACGTTCGTTTACGTCCAAATCTCGAAACCAAAGGCACCCGAACCACACCCCCTTCATCATCCACCTGTTACCACACCTCTGGACACTTTGGTGGCCGGAAAACATCGCCGGAATCTCTGATTTCGCCGGAAAGTTGTTATTTCATGGTTTTCTCGATTTTTGCATAACATCCTTGCGCATGGCCATGCTAATCTTCTCTGCATCATTCTAACTTACCAAACCATCCTTGATAAACGTCGGGAAGGTGGCAGCGTTGTTCAAGGTGGTGGCTACGTGAAGATGGTGAAACAAACAGGAAGAAGACGCGGCGAACAAGAAACGTGCGGCATTGTATGGTGGCTGTCCTAGATCCTCCGGCTACTTGGAAGGAGTAACGGTGTGGCGTTGGTGGTCGATGAAGGTCAAAGATGATGATGATGGCAGTGGCGAAGGGGTGTTGCATGTTTGGTGGTGCCTCGGCTCAAGGCTTGCGCGCGCGAAGAAGGAGACGAACCGCGGCTGTTTCTTCTTTTCTCTCCTTGCTGCGTGATCTTCTCCAGCTTTGGTAGATGATAGTGCGTTAGGTGAGGGCTAGCTAGTGGCGTTGGTGGATGGCATGGTGGAGGCGATCGGGCGAGTGCGCATGATAGCGGGAGTTTGGTGAGGTTTGAGTGCGGGGAAGTACAGCACCAAGGAAGATTCAAAAGTGGGGGGAAAGGATTTTCAAATTATTTGACCCCACGTTATATTTTCGTCAGTCTATTTTTATCTCAGTTTCGTAATAATAATCCTCCGTTAATTATTTCGTGTGGATTTAATCGTATCAAAAACGTTAATATCGTAATCCTTTAAACGATATAACTTTCTGAGACTAAAAATCGTTATGTTATAATATTATAACGTTGATTCGTTCATTACAAATAAACATGCGTTCATAACGTCTCTCGATAATTAATCATTGTCGATTTAATTATCCCAAATATTTTATAATAATATTTCGTTCAATCATCTCAAATTTTCAGGCTCAAACTTGTGTCTCAAATGCATAATAACTTTAACGATGCAACGTTCATCGTTCATCGTTCATAAATTTTATTTATACGTTCGTTGCATACGCTTCGTACGTATATTTTTAACCCAAAATATATTTTTAAATTCGACAAAATTTTTGAGTTATTACATTACCCCCAACTTTTAAGAAGTTTCGTCCTCGAAACTTGGTTCAGGTAACCCCCAACTTTTAAAAAGTTGCGTTCTCGAAACTTAATTCAAGTAACGATTAAGGAAGAAACACGTTAAGATAATAATGATGATATTCAAACAAAAAACAAAGTCTCAACATCGATATCATGTTTTACTCGGTAGAAACCAATGAGCTCGTACAATTGAACCGATTTATTGTAAGGAAAGTGATGCGTGCCGTCGCAAGCACGTCAAATTTATATTTATAAGATCCCACTTCACTCTATAAATTAGGAGTTAAATGTAGTAGTGGAAGTAGGGGTCGATCCGGTGTTGAATAATAAAAAAAGTTAACACTATATTTGTTTTAGAACCGATGAAGTATTTGTTAGCAAAAGACGATACTAAACATGCAAATAAATTCCACTGAAAATTGGTCTACATATGTTAAAAGACCAAGAAAGCAAACAAAGTAAAGAAAAAAATAAAATTGAAAGTTGAACATGATCTTCGTGTCTTAGGTGACAATCACGATGGTCGTCTTCCTAGTTTCTTAATTTCCAAATCTGAAACCACAGATCCCTAAGTAAATTTTTTGTGGGCAATATTTTCCCAAACTATCCTTCTAAGTCAACTTTTGGTACTTTAATTCACACTCAGAGGCATTGAACCAGTGGTGTCCAAAAACACTATCATGTGGTTACTAAAATCATTACGTATGCAACTATATCATCATGTGTTGACCGTTGCGTGGCTGGTAGAAGCCTGAATTTTCACGGGTGCACCTAAGTCCTCATCAGAACATATCACAAAATTGAAGTACAGACTTGCACAACAATTTCCATCTTTCAAAAAGTCAAAATTAGCCGGTGATAGGTGGCACACACCTACCCGTCCATCCACTACAAATACCGATCCCCCGAAGTCTTTCTCTCACAACAAATAATCAAAGAGCTTGAGAGGAGAAGCAAAAAAATGGCAAGTCTAAAAATCTATGTAGATCGCAACTCGCAGCCATCTCGCGCGATACTTCTCTTCTGCAAGTAAAATTTTCTCCCTTCGTCTTCTGCACTTCGGGTCTGAATTAGTTTTTCCTGTTTAAGATTTCTGCTCGTAATTGTGGGATTCATTTGAGTTCTTGAAAAAACCCAGACCTCGTTCATGACAGTCATAGCCATATTGTTGTTGTCGTATTGTTGTTTATAACTTTGTGGGTTTGTCGTTTGGAAGGATCAATGGAATTGAGTTCGAGGAGGTGACTATTAGTCTCTTCAAACGCGAACACAGGACGCCCGAATTCGAAGGTTTGCAATTGTACCTGTTTTAGACAGCAAGTCTATTAGCGCTTATTTGTAAGAACAACGGCTGTTAATATTTCCATGATTGTTTATTATTGCCACAGCAAAACTCAAGCCAATTGTCACTTTTGCCCTTATAATTGATTGGGTCCACCGAACTCATTCGTTGGAGCAAGTCATTCGTTACATAATGTTATATTTATATTTTGATATCAAATTATAAAATGGGATTTTAATTATAATCTAAAATTAAAGTCAAAATATAAATGAGCTAAATTTGATTTCAAATTTGATATTAGATATAAGCGTAGTTATAATTCTCATATTATTATTTTGTTTATTTTTTTAATTATCTATGTTTAAGTTGGACTAATTCACCAATGAATATATAATTGAGTTTATATTGATATTATTTTGTTCTAAAATACAATCAAATATTAGAACGATAGTTAAATAATTGATGTCAAAATCACATTTTGATATCAAATTATAATAATAATTATATCTATTTTAATTTTATGGTTGAACTTGCTCTCAACGAAGTTTTTTCTTCTTTCGGCTCTTTATTTAAATGCTTCCATTTTACAAATGATTTTACTATCCAACATCCCCAAATAAACCACAATTCTGCGCTTTCTTATTGTCGATCGAAGCTAAAATCTCTCGTAATCGATAATCCTTTGAGATACCCATGAAATCCGACATCTTCAAACAATATAATCAATCTAATAAAAAATTTGAAGAATCACACGAAAGGTTGATGGGTCTTGTGATAGATATACTAGCAATCGGATATCTGAACACCAAAGCTTCAGCACAAGCTGCCAATGAAAATGTGGTTCTCTATTCGAAGTTTATATGGATAGTTTGTTTCGTTTAAATTGGACAGACAAGTTGAAAGCATCCTTCTATAGTTATATATGAAGCTTTGCACTTGCTTTGATTTGTTTTAGAATGTGAAAATAAAAGTAGAAATTTACAGCAATTGTGAGAAAGAATCGTATGGGAAGATGAGATCAATGGATCTGGACGAGTGGGCCCCACAGGTTATTTTGTTTATTTCTTGTTTTCATGGACTGGATGAGGCAATTGGGCCAAGCAAAGAGCGGAAAGCATGACAACCAAAAAAGGGTAAAAGGGGCAAGGGATCTAAATTTGCTGTGGCAACAAGAAAAACGTGGAACAAGTACTTGTTTCTTTTTCTAAAAGTTTCTTAAACAATATTTGATATAATTGGAACAAAATTAGATTTTTTTAACTCTATCAAAAATTCATATTAATGAAAGAAATGTATCTATAACATAAATGTACTAAGCCCTATGGCTAATGTTGAGAATAATTTGATTTGGATGTATTAGATGTATATATATCGTCATGCCTCTTTGATTGTATCTTAATTTAAAGTGTAATCTATACAAATTTGAGTTCTATTGCAACAAATTATGTACTCTTTAATCTGATTAATGCCAATATCTACATCGGGAACCATTCAAGTATGATGAATCACGATGCATTGGCATAGAAAATAGTAGTTTGTCCTTGGCACCTTTTTTCCTTGAGGCAAAAGGCTAGGACATGTTTCTTCGTATCAGAGGCAAATTACTCAAATTTTCTTTAAAAGATTTCGGTAGAAAAAGGAAAACAAAGGAAAAGCTTGGATTTTTTTTTTCTTATTTTTGTTTTTTTTTTTTTGGTCCAAACTTTCTTTCATTTTCGGGCGAAACGTTTTTCTGTGAAACTTCTTTGATAGAAAAGTGAGGTCCTCACTCATAAATACTTTGGTGGGTGAACTTCTCTGGTGAAATACTTGCCATTTGCGAGAATGTTACTTTCTCTTTGCAAAAAAAGAAAAAAAAAGAAAAAAAAAAGAAAAGTTAGCTTTCTCTAACATTATAAAATTTTTTCGTCTCCTCACTTTTATACTCCTATCTAACTTTGAGTCAAACAACTCTGCCTAACGCTTCTCTACTCTTGCCATTTAATGACAAAAAAAAGATGGTTGGACAACTAGAGATTCCCTTATTATATGCTCACCGAAATGGGTCATTGTACTTGGTACGTACTTATTCAATTGTAGTGGGGTCTTCTCCAAGGCTGATTTTCACTGTGTAGTTATTTCGCCGGCCATATAGGTTTGCACAAAACGTCGTAAATCTAATATACACATAATTATAAATTTTTTTTTTCGTATCGAATCAATTTCACGTCGAATTATCATGATGACAAACGATAAATCATGTAATATTCTAATCTTATATATATCTATTCATCATTATTCTATTTTATTTTAACTAAAACATAAAAAAAAACATTAAATTTTTTTTACAACAAAACAAAACTTACAAAAAATCGAAATCTATCAAACAAAAAAAATCAAGTATTAAACAAATTCCTATTATTAAAATATCTTTGATCAATTTATCAAAATGTTTTATGGTTTCAATTGGGTTATTTAGGTTTTTATAAATCGATAAATAAATTTATAACATTTAAATGTTAAATTCAAACGAATTTTTTTAATATTATCTATTTTTATTATGTTCTCATATCCCGTGCAACGCACGGGATAGTATTGTAGTATATATCTAGTTATACAAACTTTTTTTCCTTGTCGAATCAATTTTATGTCGAACAATTACAATGACAAACGACAGATCATCTAATATTTTAATTTAATACATATTTATTCATCATGATTTTATCTTTTTTTTTAAAAAAAATACTACATAATAACAATAATAAATTAAAAATAAAAATATCATCACAATCTCGCATCGTCTCTAGGTGTATAGGAAGAAAACAAAATTTACAAAATATCAAAATGAATAAATAAAAAGAATAATAAAAAAACGTTTAAACAAAAATTACAAAAAATCAAAATGAAAAAATGAAAACAAAAAAGAAAAATCGAAATACGTTCAAACAAAAATTACAAAACATTAAAATGAAAAAACAAAACAAAACAAAACAAAATACCTCCTAAAAATCAAAAAATAATTTAAAATATATTAAATTTTATATATGTATAGTTATCCAAATTGATCCGTTATTAACCTACTATATGTTAAAAATTCAAAATATTTTATATGTCATAGATACATATGTCAATCAATTATTTTGAAATATTTTTTGATATTGTGATTTTTTTATCCCGTACAACGTACGAACCAATATTCTAATTCTGGTAAAGGATATTCCTGATACTTTATGCAATATGGACTAGGGAGGCACCTATCACTAATGTCATGCCATTTGCCTCGATCCACTATCACAAGCGTTCCACATAACATTGAGATGAAAGACAGAAAAGGAACACGAAGGCTTAATGATTACGTTTACGGGTGTTACATGACTATGCTATACTTCCAAACTCTGGGTGCGAATAACAGGGTACATTATACATTCTGTACAATGTATTGGCTTAAATTAGTTACAAACAAGGAGACCTCCTATCGTGGGTGGAAAGTTTGGATCATATTCATCATATTGCCTGGATCTGTTTTTATCGAACTAGGATATCTTCTGCTTTCAGCCTAAAGTTTTGATGTCAAGCACTTTCAATTGACTGGATGATTTGCTCATTTTGTTGTTCTCTTCAGCCATAAACCCTATGAAACAAGTTCCAGCACTTGTGCATGGAGACTTCAAGCTATTCGAGAGGTAACACAATGCTAATCATCAAATATTCATTGAGCACTTTCATGCTTTCCTTATATTTAATTAACTTCTAGTATAGTGTCGCTGTGATATTGAAAATGTTTCCTGTTTTGCTCCATTACAGTCATGCAATCCTGATTTATCTCGCTAATGCATTCCCGGGTGTTGCAGACCACTGGTAAGTTTCACTTCCTTCTCTTACCGGTGCATTTGGAGTACGAGCATATTATTCGCTTAGATAATGTAATTTTACACTCAAACAATCTAAAAGCTGATTATTTCCAAGGTGTCCTGCTGACCCACGGAAGATGGCTAAGGTACAGTCAGCTTTGGACTGGCATCACTCAAATTTACGCAGGGGTTCAGGTACAATTAGCTCATCACTAATCATAATGTTTTCATTTGCTTTGTTGCTCTATCCTGCCTTGCCGTGGAATGATCAATACTGACCCACAGAAAAGGGCTAAGTTGCTTCACGAGCTGGAGACTGCAGATTCAGGCTGATTAAGCCGTTTACTTTTCCCTGATTTTGTCTCTAGTTGGAGTGATCAATACTTTTCAAAATTGTTCTACTTTATCTTTACTTTTTTCATGACTTTGTCCCTAAAATTCGAGTTTATGGCAGTATAATTTTTTATTTTTTTTTTATTTCTGTTGGTTATGATCACGAACCGTTGTTGAGTATGGAGAAATGTTTTAGGATCATGATATAGGATGATAAAATTGAAGTGGAGTTTATGAAGAAGAAGAAGGGAGGAAGTGATACTCAATTGAACTTGATTTGCTTGATTCAGCATGATATGCTTGATTGAGCTTGATGCTCACAAACTTTCATGCATGATCTATTTATAGGACTCATGGAAAGATCTAGATTAATCTACCTGGCTAAATCTAGAACATGCCTTCTACATAGTTGTTAGCCTAGATCTTTCTAAAGTTAGTAACTCCTAAATTATTCCAAGAGTTAGATAAGACTTAAAACACTCTAAATATGTAGAGAATTCTTAAAAAAATTTAGAATATAAATTACAAATTATATTTTTAACACAGATTTATCCTTGCAGTGGGATTCATCTTCAACACTGTGCTGGCGCCGCTTTTTGGCTTGCCACCAAATCCTGCAGCAGCTGCTGAAGGTGAAAAGACTCTGATTGCATCGTTGTCGACAATCGAGACATTCTGGCTACAGGGGGAGGGGAAGTTCTTGTGTGGCAATGATCAGCCTTCTATAGCAGATCTTGCACTCTCTTCTGAAGTCTTTCAACTTCAGGTCAGCTGCAGATAGACGGCCCTTGTCCATTCCTGTTTTTCTTCATTGCTTCAGTTTTTTGAACTCGTAATTTCCCTTAACGGCAAATGAATTCAAAACGACAATGAAGAGGAAAAATAAACTTCAAAACGTGACAAAGAATAGGCTCACACATGTTTGGACCAACCGCTGCATGACGTCACCTATTCAAACAGCTGTGTAAGCTTCAAAGACCTCTCAACACTAGCGTACGTTATAAAGTTTACATCTGGGGCTCGATATACTCAAAGGAAATATCCCAACACCTGAATGTTTCTGGGTAAGTCGAATACTGGGTTACTAACCTTCCATTTTGCTTCTGCTAGCCTTCATGCTTTACCATACTGTATGCAGAAGTCGGTAGTTATATGAACTCAAGTGGAAACTGATACAATCGCAACTCTTCTTCATTTTCCTTTCCTTGCTTTTTTTAATTTTTTATTTAGATTAGAACTTTGAACATGATGCTATGAATTTAGCATAGTATTGATCTTCAGGCCACAGTAGTATGGTAGATCTACGCACTTCCTTCACTTTCTTGAAAAGCTTTGCCTAGGAACTGAACTGGCTAGAACACTTTCTCTGCTGCAGATGATGAAAGACGATGACTACAACCGAATAGTAAGCCCATTCAAGAAAGTTCTGCAGTGGGTTGAGCACGTAAAGAATGCAACGCAACCACATTTTGATGATGTCTACGCAGTTGTCATCGGGACCATTGCAGAATTCAAGAAGCATCCATGAAGAAAAACTGCCACCGGTGGGAAACGTTATCTGACATCCAGTCTTGGTCGGCTTTGAGTGATATAAGTTCGTCTTTCTGTGCACCTTGGTTGAGAGTTTCTGCTTCCTTGTGTGATGGTGTTAGAAATGTTATGAATAGCTACTATCTATTTCTTATTCATCTTATTTCTTACGCTGCTTTGAAGTTTATGTATCCCAGACGGTATTTCCTTCCCTTCAATAAAAGTACCACAAATAAGCACTTATGATGAAATATTTACATAATTTCTGATTTCTCTGTCTGTCACTACTGAGAGCAGTCTATCGTGGAAAGCCACAGACAGAGATGTACGAAGGGGGCTAGTGGAGATACCATTTTGGATATAGAGATTACCAAGATATCTAATGAGTATGCGTTATCTCAATCTCATTGTGTTGATACAGTATGGAGAAATTTTAATACATTGACAGATCGTCTATCAAGATACCTGTGAACATAATCGCTCATTTATCATAAACACCGAGGTGAACCCGTATCATAATTAGAGCATTCACGTGCTATTGGCAGTTCAATGTATATCATAAATTGCACCCGTCCAAACATAACATGTGTCGTTAATAGGCTATGGAGATTTATAATTAATCCAAGTGATGGCCTATGGAATATATGAAAATACTAATAAAGAGTTCTAAGATATCTAAGATTCACAATGCACTATGGATTATATTAAGTATACAAATTATCCAATGGTGTTGGAAGGATACACAAATGCAAACTAGATATTAGACACAAAGAGACTCCATCACCACTAGTGGTAAAATTTGTTGGAAGTCGGTCCGTTTGATCATAATTTTGAGATAGTTTCGATCATCCGATTGAGATGATTTTGTACTCGTTGGAAACTACGTTCTAAGTTGATGATCATAGTATGCTCAGGTCCTCAAAATTATTTCAGATGAATGAGTAATCAATTACGAAAGTAGCTCATATGAATAAAAAAATATTCATATGGTGTAGCCTATCCACATTGGAGTCTTGGTATGGTGTGATATACTTTATTTATGGTATACTTGGAAATGGATTTGGGGCCCCAATGGGATACCCAATTTTGTGTGGGGGAAAGTTTAGGTGAGACTCAAACACACGCGCACGTCGATTCGGTTGGTCACACGCGCGAGTCGATGCATTAAAATAATATTTCAATCTCCGCACGACACATGTCGTGCCTATCCCCCCTCTGATTTACCAGTATAAACAGGCGCTTGGCAGTGGATTTCCATACAGAATGTATACTATTGTCCTTCCTCTTTTGCTCTCTTCATTCCCTTGTCTCTACGAATCAAATGCATAAATGTCTTGTCGTCGTTGCGTCTCAATACTATCAGTGCAGAGAGTTCAAGGCATCGTTGTCGTAGTGTTGCGTTCACAGAAGCGAAATCGTTATATTTTGGGAGGCGATCGCTACACGTCCGTGAGCATCAGTTTCGAGGCAATAACATTTTAAGGACAAAGGGTTCACCCTTGTCTCGAGTTTATCAATCTATATTGTTCTTTTTTGTTCATTGCGTCCTGCTTCTATTCTTGTTTTCTAGTTTTTGGATTTAGATTTCTATACTAACCTAATGATAAAATTTTCACCATTAGTGGTGTAGAGGTCTTGTGGAAAGCTTATAAACAGACGTTCATAGCTCGATCCATTAAGGAATTTGAATTAATATTGTTGGGTAAAGCTAGTAAAGAAGCGGAATATTTTGGAATCTTCGAAAAGATATTCCTTGTTGGCCAAAGTCGACTCTTACCGTGCATTATGATAGTCATTTAGCTATAATAAAAGCACACAACAAAATATATGATAGTAAGTCTTGAAATTATATATCGTTGAAAAAGAATACCATAAGGCAGTTGATCTCTAATGTATAATTTTTGTTGATTATGTGGGACTAGACTCATACCCATAATGATCAAATAAATCAATGACAATATATTATATAGAAAAATTCGTAATGCCTTCTTTTATTTATGTCTAATAAATAGTAATATCATTGAAAATGTTTATGATGAGAAGGACTATTTTATACTTTTGTTTGATTATAAGTTCGTTTTGCATTCTTAACTTATCATTCAACCCATAATATGCAATATCAATTATTAGACATCAAATGACCCAAGTATCAACCAAATTCAACACCACTAATGCTGGCCCAAGTGACTCATATACAAGCACCGAAAAGAAAAGAAAAAAACCTATCCCTTCTGTGTAGTTATATGATTTGATCAATCTTCAATAAATTTGATCTTATAATAACCCAATTATCAAACAAATTTAACATCATTAATATTGGCCCAAATACCAACAAAAACCAACAACCAAAGGATCATATATAATAATTGAAATATTGCTTATCTTCCAACCAAAGGATTATCCAGAGATTAATCGAGTATACTATTTATTCAAAGTATGGGATTAAAGCAGAGAATACCCGAGAGAGAGCGAGAGAGGGAGAGAGAGAAAGAGTGAGAGAGGGAGGGGGGTATGGTTGGGGGCGGAGGATTTATTATCAAGGACTTTTTTAGAACTTTTTTGATTTCTTGAAGGAAAGCTCGGATCTTTTAGGAAGGCCTTTGTAACGCCATCAACTTTTATAATTCTTACTAATACTATTATGATCCTATAGTAGAAACTAAACAATTACATTCATAACAAAATTCCCAAAACTGACATCAATGATCGTAATTATTAAATAGTGTCCAACTAAAAGAAAATATAATAAATCTCGTTCTAAATCGTCCCTTACCGGCCTTTAACAAACTTGAAATGAAACTGTAAGGTTGAAAGATCAGGTTGAGACAGCCTTTGAAGG